>PVKC010026921.1:0-15935 GCA_004027635.1 Crocidura indochinensis
GAAGGGGTTTTTGTATTGTATTTTTGTGTTCCTAGGGTATATTCCTAGGAGTGGTATAGCTGGATCGTATGGGAGCTCGAAGGAGATTATACTTTCATGCAGTGATAAGGTAATTGAATAATAGGTGATTTATAAAGAATATCAATGAATGGTAAGTTTTCATGATAAATAATAGCTTTCCTAATGTAAACAATAGTTAATATCCTGCCTTTCTTGCTTAGTTGTTATCACAGGTAATTAAATTATAGAAACAAAGTCTTTTCATAATATGCATCCCTTTTTATTGTAGCTTAGGGAACCATATGGGATGCTGTGGATTCAATTATCTTCTATGTGCAATCTTTATCCCTGTACTCTATATATCTCCTAGCTGTATATATATGATTTTATATTTAATATTTAATTTTATATGTGTATATATATATTTAATTTTGGCCACACCCAGCTGTGTTCAGGCTTATTCCTGGCTCTGTGCTCAGGTATCATTCCTGGTGGGACTGGGGAACCATGTGATTGTGCTCAGAACCCAAATGGGTTTCTACATGAAAGGAAAGCACCCTATCTTCTGTACTATCTCTCTTGTTACCTGAAGTTTTTTCAGTGGTCTTTGAAAGAAGGGCATAGTAAGCATAACTAATACCATAGCTATTTCCTCTTTTGTCCTTGTAAGTATGCCATTTTATGGGATTTTTTAAAAATTAGTGACAGTTTAGACATTATATAGTATTTAAATTTCATCTCTGACATTGCTTAGTCTATGATTTCTCTCTTCCTTTTAGTATTCATATCACTTTGAATTCTATTTTTTTTTTTTTTTTTTTTTTTTTTTTTTTGTTTTTGGGTCACACCCAGCAGTGCTCAGGGGTTACTCCTGGCTCCATGCTCAGAAATTGCTCCTGGCAGGCACAGGGGACCATATGGGGCACCGGGATTCGAACCGATGACCTTTTGCATGAAAGGCAAACGCCTTACCTCCATGCTATCTCCCGGGCCCCTGAATTCTATTTTTATAAGAAAATTTTATAATGTCTTTCCAGTGTTTTTTTGTTTGTTTGTTTGTTTGTTTGGTTTTTGGGCCACACCCGGTGATGCTCAGGATTACTCCTGGCTATGCGCTCAGAAGTCGCTCCTGGCTTGGGGGACCATATGGAACGCCGGGGGATCGAACCGTGGTCCCTTCTAGGCTAGCTCTGGCAAGGCAGACACCTTACCTCTAGGGCCACCATGCCGGCCCCACTTTCCAGTGTTTTTAATAATTTTTCTTTATTTCCTCCTGTTTATATTTGTTGCCATATTAGAACATAAAGGTTTCTTTGTCAGAGTATACATTTTATAGTATCATTTGCCATTGTTACTAAATCTGAAATTTTTTTTTGAGATGTTAACTTCTTTTTTTTTAGTAGATATGCTGGGTTCAGATGAGCTATTGTATAAGTGTTGAGTAACTGATTTAACACCCAGGACTATTGATGCTGAAACCTCATTTAGACTTATCTTTATGTTAATCTTTAATTTTTCACAAGCCCCAAAGACCTACCTACATGATCTATGTATGATGTATGGATAATTTTCACTATACCATCTAGATCCTGGGGAACTCAAAACCAGTAGTAACCAAGCAAGGTACTACAAATGAGTTAATGTGTGTCCCTAAGTGAAACAGTGTCTGTAAATAACTTCATGGGCAGAACTATAATCTGAACCAAATTATGGGATTTCACAAATTTATTTATTTATTTTTTATTTTGATCAAAGTGGATTACAAATATTTCACAGTATTATTTTAGGTACATAGTGATATTGAATCAGGGGCATTTCCACCACCAATATTGTCCTTCCTCCACCCCTATTCCCAGCATACAACCCATATCCCCCTCTTTCCTCCCCCAGGCTGCTAGTATGTGTGGTCCGCTCTGTGGGTATCAATTCTGTTGTCCTTGGCTTTGGATTTGGTGCTTAATTTTAATCCTTTTTTTATTTCTACTTAATGTTCATCTGACTATTTGGTCTCATTACCCTTCATTATATCCCCCTTCATTAGTGGGGCGAAACAAGATGGTTTAAGTTGTGTGGTTCTGTTTGAAGGAAAGAGTAAAAAAATATAACTTTTGCTTTGTTTTGTTTTGTTTTGGGGTCACACCCACCTGTGCTCAGGGGTTACTCCTGGCTCTACACTCAGAAATTGCTCCTGGTAGGCTCAGGAGATCATATGGGATGCTGGGATTCGAACCACTGTCCTTCTGCATGCAAGGCAAAGCCCTACCTCCATGCTATCTCTCCGGTCCCAATAATAACTTTTTAACCAACTCTCAGACTTAACAATTTACTGATCTCAAAATTTTCTTTATGGGGCCCGGGAGATAGCATGGAGGTAAAGCGTTTGCCTTTCATGCAAAAGGTCATCGGTTTGAATCCCGGTGCCCCATATGGTCCCCCGTGCCTGCCAGGAGCAATTTCTGAGCATGGAGCCAGGAGTAACCCCTGAGCACTGCCGGGTGTGACCCAAAAACAACAACAAAAAAAAAATTTTTCTTTACAACATATCTGGAAGTACTAAAGTTTCTCTTCCTCTCAACCTAGTTCTGAAGCATTTTGAGTGATGGGCTTGGGAGGAAGGGAAATAGTAATATTGGAGATGATAGAGAATGACAGAGAGGATAGAGAAAAAATTGGCCTCAGAGCTTTAGAATATTACCATAGTCCTCTGGTTAGAAAAGAAATGATGGAAGTAGAAGAGTTTACCAAGGGTTGCTCTTCCCATAGCCAGTGCAGCCATACTGAACTTGTTAACTCCTTAGTCTTGTTAGTCTTGGATGTAGAATGAGAAAAGATAAACAGGTTGCTAAGATCTCTATATCTGTTATCTGGCTGTAGATTGAAAGATGTTTCAGGGAGAGCTATGTAGAAGCCCCAAGGGGAGATAGTAAACTAGAACAAATACTAGGCAGGTCCCTAAGGATATTATCCTGAATAGCAAGGTCATCAAATATTTAAAAAGTACAGGAGTGATGATTGCTTCCATACTTCTGTGCATTTTTAATGTATTGGTGTAACTGTAGGATATTTTTGGAAAAGGATTATAGATCATTTCACACACAATCAGGTGGTGACACCAGTTATAATGTTTTGGTCCATATTCTTTCCCCTTTGGTCCTTTCCTGGAATAAATCATCAGCACTTCTGATTGATAATCAAATGTTTTATTTTGCTTGTTGACCACAAAGATATTCTAAAAAAAGAAATGCATCCTTGTTATCACATCTCAGCATGACTTTTGCCACAGAAGGTTTGGTGCAGTCATTCTGAACTACAGCTGTTTTATTTCTTAGAGAGAGACACTTATGAATGTTATGAAAAAGGAGAGTAGCTACTAGTGGCCCCTAGTGGATAGAGAGACCAGACTCTGGAAAATAGAGCAGTGGGCCTCTCTTCCCTTAACAAAGAAGCACCCATGATATTATTTCAATCTAAAAGAAGTCTAAGGCAGAAACACAAATAAAATTTTTATTTCATATAGGGGTTGGATAGTACAATAGGTAGGGTGCTTGCCTTCCTGTGGCTAACCTAGGTTTGATCCTCATCATCCTTTGTAGTCCCTGAGTACTATCGGGAGTAATTCCTTAATGCAGAACTAGGTGTAGTATAAGAACCAAAGCCAAGGCCCGGGAGATAGCATGGAGGTAGGGCATTTGCCTTTCATGCAAAAGGTCATCGGTTCAAATCCTGGTGCCCCATATGGTCCCCAGTGCCTGCCAGGAGCAATTTCTGAGCATGGAGCCAGGAGTAACCCCTGAGCACTGCTGGGTGTGACCCAAAAACCAAAAAAAAAAAAAAAAAAAAAAAAAAAAAAAAAAAACCCAAAGCCAAATTAAAAAAAAATTATATGTACACATATATACAAAAGCCAGGACAAGCTAAAATGATATCTATTGTGCGAAAAATTGCAGAGTAAGATTTCTTCGGTAAAGAACATATTATCTGTGCTAAGCAAGGCAGAAACCCTTTGTGTTGCCAGAATGCAGAAGGTAACTCCTGAGGGTGGTGTAATTGTGCTCTTGGCTACTGAACCTTAAAATCCACTTAAAGAATTTTTGCTTCCTGCTGAAGCCTTATTGTGTCCTAGTTTCATAAAATATTCCTGAAAAATCAGGTCACATTGTCATATCTGGTACCCAAGATCAAACCCTTGGTTAGCTGCCTACAAGGAAAGTACCTTCCTTACCCCTGTACTCTCTGTCTAAACCCCATATATTTATACTCTTACCTGGAAGAGAAAGTGGTAACAGAACTGACAGAAGTTATAGATGGCTGTTGCCAAGGGGGAAGTTGGTTTGTTTCTGAGCAGTGGCAAAAAAATGTCTTTTAGGTTGAGGGAAGTGCCTTGAGTACCTCTCAAACTCGCTGTCTCCCCCACAGGTTCTTATTGGTTATGAGCAAACTGTGCCAGCCCCAAGAGAGAGAAATGAAAACTTGTGTTTTTCAGATGAATTCCTAGATCAAATAAAGGAATGGTCAAGAGCTAATTCAATAGAATAAGGAGGGTAAAAAAAAAAAAAAAAAAGATTTGTTTAAGCTCTGACCTTCTAGGTTGAAGGAGCCATAAGAGCGGTGACTGGCCTCTCATGTGGCCCTCTACTGCCCTGTCTGAAGATAGTGAAGACTGACAACTCCCTACCACGGTGCTTTGTGAATGCCTTGCATTTGGAGATGGGTTTTTCATTTGAACAAGGATGAAAATGGGGGCTGTAGAGATAATACTGGGGTTTAGGCACTTGCCTCATTTGCACTAAATCTGGTTTCATCCCCAAGACCTGTATGTGTTCCTAGAGCCTTAGGAATGAACCTTGAAGACAAGAGAGCAAGTAAGTAAGCAATGAGCACTACCTTGGTATGGCTCCAACACCAAAATCAAAAGCAAACCTAAGGATGATTTGATTTAAAATTCCTCCATATAGGTGACTGACATTTTGGAATGAAATTGTTTGGGGTAAATTTTTTGTAGAAAATGTTATAGTGTCTTTAATTTGAATATCAATTGTATCAAGGTACTGACTTTTTGTTTATTTTGTTTTGGGCCACATTTAGCAGTGCTCCTGGCTCTCTCCTGGCTCTGTTAGAGGTCACTCCAGGTGAGACTTGGGATCATATGTGGTAGCAGGGATCAAACTCAGGTTAACTTTATATATTATCCATGCTATATTATATCTTTAGCCATCCAAAGGATTGGCTTTGATTGAGGCAGACAGGAAGTTGGCTTTTTATTTCAATTCGTTTCTTTTTTTTCTTTTTTTTTCCTTGGTTTTTGGGCCACACCCAGCAGTGCTCAGGGGTTACTCCTGGCTATCTGCTCAGAAATAGCTCCTGGCAGGGACCATATGGGACACCGAACCAACCACCTTAGGTCCTGGATCAGCTATTTGCAAGGCAAACACCTCTGTGCTATCTCAATCTCTGGCCCCTCAGTTCATTTCTTAATCATAGTTTCATTTAAGAAAACTGTTCTATAGTTCACATTTTTTAAAAGATATTTTTAAAATGTGCCCATTAGATTTTCTGATGTTTCAAAAAGTTTTTTTGCTTTTTGTTTTTGTTTTTTTGCTTTTTGGGTCACACCCAGTCACGCTCAGGATTTACTCCTGGCTATGCATTCAGAAATTGCCCCTGGCTTGGGGGCTCATATGGGACACCAAGGGATTGAACCACAGTCCTTCCTAGGCTATAGTGCATAAGGCAGACACCGTACGCCCTGCGCCAACACTCCTGCCCTGATGTTTTAAGAAGTTTTATAGGAGCCACAATTGAT
This sequence comes from Crocidura indochinensis, assembly GCA_004027635.1. Classification (NCBI taxonomy): domain Eukaryota; kingdom Metazoa; phylum Chordata; class Mammalia; order Eulipotyphla; family Soricidae; genus Crocidura; species Crocidura indochinensis. Next base: position 5,804 of record PVKC010026921.1, read on the forward strand.
GTTGCATATAGGAATTGAGGTTATTCCCAGCAATTTTTGATCCTGTGATACAACCCTTGTTAGCTTGGCACCCTGGCCTGGTGGTGATCTAGCTTGAGGGTTACAGTATTGGGGATCAAACTCAGGACCTTGGGCATTACAGTTATGGACTTTCCCTCTTTCCTTCTCTCTGGATCCTGAATTTTCTGGGTCTCAGGGGACCTTTCAGGTTTTCAGTTTTGAGAAGATAAAGAATTTTGAGTCTAAGAACTTATCAGAAAGTGTTTGATCTTTGCCACAGTCAGAAACCTATAGAGATGGAGAGATAACAGAGCAGTATGGAATTTGACTTGCATGAGGCCCCACCTGGGATGGACCAGGAATTGATTCCAGCCTGCCAGGGGCGATTTCTGAGTACAGAGCCAGAAGTAACTCCTGAGAGCTGCTGGGTGTGGGCCCCCAAACAAACAAACAAACAAACAAACAAACAAAAGAAACATGGATAGAATTTTTACATCAAGCTCAAGACTCAGGTGAGCATTCCAACTTGCTTCCTAACACACATACAAGCTCAATGACCTTCACAATTACACACAAAAAGCATTTGGATTACCTGCTTGTGAAACATTTTCTTTTTTCTTTTCTTTCTTTCTTTTTTTTCTTTTGTGTGTGTGTGTGCATCAGTTATGTGCAAGGTAAACGTACTACCCCAGTGCTATATCTCCGGCCTGTACTGGTGAAAAATTTTCATCCTAGGTCTGATAAATATTTTTAGGAATTGTTGTTTATTTAGGAGTCTTGGTCCACCCCTGGCACACACTGCAGTACTTGTGGGGTTTCTCCTGGTGGTGCTGGGCATGAAACCTGTACCTCCAGCATGGGAAACGGCACCCAAGAACCCCACCTGCTTTTGAATTCTTTCCCTGGCCTTCCTGTTTGGATTAAACACTGAATGGTGCTGAAACAGCCGGCAAGGTCTTGCTACCACCTGGCATATTTGTTAGAGGATTTCCCTACACACAGAGTTTACAGGAGGCCTCTGGCTGCCTACTGGTAGTAGCACCCACTATTTCTTCTCTAAAATCGGCCTTTGTTAAAAAACAAAACAAAACCAAAAAACAGCAAACAACCCACATCTATTAAAGATATTATACCCTCAGCTATGTTTTGTTACTTTGGGGGAGGGGTATTTGGGGCTACACCTGGAATGCTCAGGAGTTACTCCTGATTGCCCTCCTAAATTACTCCTGATCAGAGTCAGGGGGACAAAATGGCATGTTAAGGATCGAACACAGGTTAGTAGCATGCAAGGCAAACACCCTACCCACTGTACATCTTTCTGGCCCCAGTCTCATTACTTTTAACTGGGGTTTTTAGTTGGATAATGAAGGTATAAATAGTTTCACAGGGATTGCAGGCAAACAAGGAAAGTCTGTACTTGCAGGTGTTGTCACTTAAATGCAATAAGTGTTGCCATCTTGATGGAGCATCTGCTGCCAGCAAGAAGAGTCAACCCAGATTCATGTGCCCAGAAGGACACACGTCACAGACACAGAAACCTGCTAGGACCTCAGATATAAGGCCTAAGCTATGTTTGTGAGGCATATCAGATGCCCACTTCAGCTGTGGAAGCCGAGCTATGATAATTTGCTAACAGGACAAGTGGACACAAATTAGAGAGGGATGGACACTAGAGTGTCTGGGCTCTAAACCTAAGGGCTTGGTAAGACTTGGAAATGATCAAGTTTAAACAAAAACTTGAGGTGTGAAATGAATGGTTCCAGGGCAGGAAACCACAGCCACTGGGGTGTCTGGGGTGGGAAAAAGAGGTGCCTGTGTGTGTCAGGGGAAGAACTTGAGGCAGGAAATACACTCACTGTGTTCCTAGTACCCCGCAGCCTCCTGACAGTGCAAGTACAATTCTGGGTAGCAGAATTCAGCCTCTCCAAAGGAAGCAAGATCCTTTCTGTTTTACCTGTCAGTTCCAAGGAGGAGCAGACTCTGGGTCTGGGTTGGGCCTAGAGGATTGGCCTGAGCTTGATATTTAACTTCTCAAGGTCAGCTCTCAGGCGGATTCGATTTTGCCCTTTAGCCTTTAGAACCTGTAAACGTGAGTAGGCTGGACTCAGCACTGGTTTGTCCATTAAATTGCCAGTTCTGAGCCTTCAAGACTTTGGCAGCTCTCCCTGTCCTTAAACGACAGAGGAGCGACCTCTTGTGGTCTCTTCGCAGACCACAAGCTTTTTCATTAGCTTTTCATTCCTATTAAAAGGATTTTTGTGGGGGGCCGGGCGGTGGCGCTGGAGGTAAGGTGCCTGCCTTGCCTTGTGCTAACCTAGGACGGACCACGGTTCAATCCCCTGGTTCCCCATATGGCCCCCCGTGCCTGCCAGGAGCGACTTCTGAGCGAATAGCCAGGAGTAACCCCTGAGCGTCACCGGGTGTGGCCCAAAAAAAAAAAAAAAAGTATTTTTGTTTTTACTTCTTAAGTATTTATCAATGCAGGTACAAGCATACATATGCATACTTATGCTAACATAAAGTCAGTTTTCAGAAAATACATCAAGAAATTTAGCCCTTCAGTAAATATTTTTTATTAAAAGTGCATTTTTTAAGTATAGTATTTTGTTTTACTTGTAAGTCTTTTTTGTTTGTATTTGGGCCACACCGGTGACACTCAGGGGTCACTCCTGGCTATATGCTCAGAGCTTGCTCCCGGCTTGGGGGGGGGCATAGCGACGCCGGGGGGTCGACCCACAGTCCATCCTGGGTCAGCAAGGCAAATGCCCTACCACTGTGCTACTTCTGTGGCCCCTTGTAGTCTTAAGAATAGTCCAGGGCTGGAGAGATAGCATTGAGGTAGGGCATTTGCCTTGCATGCAGGGCAGTGGTTTGAATCCTGGCATCTCATCTGGTCCCCTGAGCCTATCAGGAGCAATTTCTGAGCATAGAGCCAGGAGTAAACCCTGAGTGCTGTTGGGTTGACTCAAAAATCAACCCCCCCCCCCCAAAAAAAAAACAACAATAGTCCAGATTTACTTGGTATCTGAGTAATTATTTGCTAGGATTTAAATTCTCTCTGAATCCTCCCCATTCATAGAAGATTTGTGTGAAATTTTAAATATACTTAACATATATTATATTTGTCTTTACAGTTGAATGACATCTTGGCTGAGTTTAGATTTATAAGTTACTTTAAAGATTGCTGACACTAAAGTTAATGCCCCTTAGGTTAAGTGACTGACTTTTTCCTGGTCTGTTCAGAATTTTCCTTCATCTTTAAATTCTTTTTCTTTTATAAGGGAATATCTTCTGCTTCATATTTTGTGTCCTTTAAAATTATAAATTTGTCTTTATTTTAGGAAGGTTGCCTAAGTTTTACTGTTGAATTTATGCTTCTTGTTCATAAATGATTATGTCTCAGGTCTAATTTTCTGTGCCTCATAGAATTTTCTTTCCTTTTTTCCCCCTGTATTATTTAATTGTGGTCACATTTTTTTTTCAGCTTATTCTGCACAGGAATTGCTTACAGTCTATATTCTTACTGTCCATTCTGATATGACTTTTATTTCCACGGTAATCTTTATTTTTATTTCATGTCTGTTTTGGTTTTCCTAATTTGTTTTTCAGCCCAGAGTTTCTTTTTTGTTTCATCACACAAAATTTAAGTTCTTCTAAAATCCCTGTTTTCAACTTTAGATTTTAAGTACTTGTTCTCATCACCTTTTTAGAAACATGACAGTATGGTTCTTTTTTTTTTTTTTCTTTTTCTTTTTTTAATTTCTGGGCTACACCCAGCAGTGCACAGGACTCAGTCCTGGTTCTGCACTCAGGAATTATTCCTTGGTGATGCTCTGGGGGCCGTATGAGATGCTGGGGATCAAATCTAGGTTGGCTGTGTGCAAGGCAAGCGCCCTCTCTGCTGTACTATTACTCTGGTTCTCTATGACATTTTCTTTCCCTCTTTCCTATTTACCTTATAATGAGGCATAATACTCTGTGACCAGGTTTTTGTAAGATGTCTGTATCAGTTTTCTTTTGCTACATAGCATCAGAAAAAACTTAACTTGAAACTCCACACATATATCTAATGCTCAGAAAGCACAGATAGGCTTGAGTCAGCTGTTGGGTTTTCATACTAAAGCTGACGATGTCACTGCTTGTTTAATTTACAAGTCATTAAGTTGATATTATTAATTTCTTGCAGTGAAAAAGCTAAGGTCCTTATCCTGTAGGGTATTACCATCAGAGTCTAGTAGAGGCCTCTACAAGAGCCTTGGATTCCTTGCCATGATGTCCTATTTGTCTCCCAAGTCAGTGGTGACTCATAGAATTTTCTTCTTGAAATTTCTCTGATGTATGTTGCTGCTACTGCTAGTGAAAAAAATGGTCTCTGCTTCCAAAGTGTTCCTGTAATTAGAGACCAAACACAGCCATTTTCTCCTTTTGGTTAGTTTCTGGAGCGAGCTGTTAAGAATTTTGGATTAGTTTGTGGAGCTCCTCTTTGCCCCTGTACCATAATCAAAGATGGAGGTGGTCATGTTCAAAGTCTAGTTAGAAGGGAGAATTTCATAGTACTCTTTGGGACTCTACAATGATTTAATGTAGCAGAGAACTGGATGTTCCTGTGGGCAAGTAGACATTCTCCACCTGAACTAGTTGTTTCTCTTTCACTTCCTTATTATTTAAATAGGCTCAGTCTCTGCCTCCCTATATGCATATCACCGGGAGAAATTCCTGAGTGCAGAGCCAGAAGTTAAGCCCTGAGCACCTCATGGTATAATCCAAGCTTTTCCCTCCTACTCACCCCCCAAAAAGAAAATAACATGGAGGAATAGTTTTCAAATTAGTAACCATTATATAGTCCTCCTTGACAGATTGTAGACTTTGTTCTGTGATCTTACTACATCTTCGGTTTCTATGAGATCTTAGATATTTATCATGTGAATGCATATTTTATATTCATAAGTGTATTCATTTTATTTTTATAGAGAGAGCATTTTTCTCTTTCATGCATTGACTTTTTCTTCTGTCTCAATCTGTATGCAGACTTTCCGTTTTTACCTCATACTTCCTAAACCCTTGGTATTCCTTCAATGTTGAGAGTGATAAAAAGTTTTCTTTGTGGGGTGGCTGGAGAAATAGGACAGTGCAAAGGACATTTGCCTTGCATGTAGCCAATCTGGTTTTTATCCCTATCATCTTATATGGTCCCTAGAGCACCTCCAGGAGTAATTCCTGAGTGCAGAGCCAGGAGTAAGCCCTGTGCACTGTCAGGTATGGTGGCCCAAAAGCTACAAACAAAAAAAGCTCTTTTTTATTATGGTAGTGAAGTCACTTTTGTAAAGCACCTCAGATGTAGACTGATTGTCAAGTGGAGCCAAATTGGAGCTTTAGAGGATTGGGACTTTCAAGTCCTACTCTCAGCTGTTGGAGGGTTGGGGGTGCTGGCCTTAATCAATGATTTTATCTGTCATGCCTGAGCTCAATAACAAAAATCCAGCTGAGTTAATTTAAATATATATTTAAATTTATTAAGTGCTTCATGAATTAACAACCCATCCAGCGAACAGAGGCATCCAAAGAGTTGATAAGAAAAAAGTCATGAACAGATAAGGTATTCAGTCTTGTATTTCATGAGCCTTCTAGAAAATAGAAGAGGAAGTCAGGCAGATTATCTTTGTGTTGGGAATGAGAAGAATTACCATATGAGTGTTGTTAAAAAAAAAAAAAGAAACTAATGGGGCTGGATATTTGGATAAAACCCTTGCTTTACATTCTGCCAACCTGGGTTCAATCCCAACACCCATATGACCCCCTGAGTTTAGCCATAGATGATCTCTGATGTAGAACCAGCAGTAAGCCTTAAGCACCTCTGGATGTGACTCAAAACAAAAAACACTGGGCCCAGAATGGATTTATGCTAAATTCAAGTCTCTAAACTGAGATTTAATATCTAACCTAATTGCATTTCTAACCACTCCCAGGAATTTAATCCTGACCAATTCAGGTTGATAATAACTAGTTCTATGTATGCCTCTGAGGTAGGGCAGCCTTGGCTGCAGTAATCTTGATTTTGACCAAAGTAATCCTCAAAGGGATCCTGGGTTTAGTGTTATAAGTCTTGTCTTGGATATGTGAGATCCTCTATTTACTTTGGAGAGTCTGCAGGGACCTGTAGGGTTATTCTAATCTAAGTTGCATTAAAAAAAAAATACAAGGAAGATATTTCAAGCAATTGTTTAGAAGCTGGGTGGGGAAAGAAAAGAAAGATTTAAAGCTTAGTGCTTTCCCTTAGGAAAATTTAGTTATCTCCTATCTTGCAGATTAACTTGTGACAACCAGAAAATCCCAAATTGGCTGATTTAAAATTCCACTGTTAGGAGAGGCAGAAGCTACAGTTTGGTTAGATAGTCTTGGAGGAACTTGGCCTAAAAACTCCATGTGGTTCCTTTTCCATTTGACTGTCACAGGACTGAAGAGAAATTTCCACTGATCAGTTAATATTATGGTCCTGGGAGAGGTTGTCATTTCAAGTAGTTGATTTAGGTTAGACTCTCTGTCTTGGTGTATTTTGCCTAAGTGACTTCATCCTGTGTCTATTTTTCCTTTTTTTTTTAAGAGACTAGTATATAGTGATCTCCATAAAGAAACCAAAGGATTGGATTGTAAATGCTCTCAGGTTGTTAATACATTTGGGAGAGCAGACCTCTTGAAAAGAGTTATGGCCTTATTTCATCTTCAGTACTTGTATTTTTTTTTTCATTTAACACTTCCAGACTTCCAACCCTTGTAATAAACCAACAAGCTAATGAATAAATCAATTTCTCAATTCTGTGAGCTGCTGTAGTGTCTAAAGCAAATTTTAGATGAGACATCTTTTTAATCTCAAATTTATGTCAGTAATACCAGTGAAAACCCAAACTTGCTCATGACCAGTGAATATCCTGTCTAACTTCCTTATCTTAATAATGCCTTAGAAATGTACAAAAGCTATTAGACTGTTTTCCTAAGTTCATCTAACATGTTCTAATCTGTCAGTCACTGTGTCTGTAGTGATTGTTTTATGCTATTATGCTGGATTTTTTAAAAGTGTTTTTGAATTTTGTTCATATTTTGTATATTTTTGCATTGGTAATTTGATGTTTAATTTATTACATTCTTTTGTTAATCTTTTTTATTTGTTGATATCAATTTGTGCTCAATGAAAGAAAACATTAGAGATAGTCTAGCTGGTAAAATTCTTTCCTGCACAAGCCTGATCTTTGTTCAATTCCTGGTACCCCTTATAGTTCCTGAACTCTACTAGAAGTAGAGCCAGGAATAAGCCCTGAGGCACTACTGCTGGGTGTACCTCAAAAACCAAACAAGTAATATTTAATACCTTTATTCTACTCTAGAATTATTTGAGTGCTATTACATTTCTTATTATTGACACCACTCTTATATAATATTTTAAAATTTAGTCAAATTTATCCCTTAGAGGATCTAGGTTGGAGAATTAACTATTTTAGATTTTTATTTTTTTATTTTTATTTTTATTTTTTGGTTTTGGGGCCACACCTGGTGGTGCTCAGGGGTTACTCCTGACTGTCTGCTCAGAAATAGCTCCTGACAGCCACGGGGGACCATATGGGACACCGGGATTTGAACCAACCACCTTTGGTCCTGGACTGGCTGCTTGCAAGGCAAACACCGCTGTGCTATCTCTCTGGGCCCTATTTTAGATTTTTTAAATTTATTTTCCTTAGTATTCTGTCATGTTTATAAAGTTTTTTTCTCTCAGTGGTTAATTAATTTATTATTTGTATGTTTGTAATTTTTCTTTAAGAAAAACTTTAATTTTATTGAAATGTTTATTTTATTAAAACTTTGTAGAGCATTTCTTACTATTTCACTTATTGCATTTAAATTTTATATGTATGTGAAATATCACTCCTGAAATATTTAATGTTTATTATGAGAATGTTATATAGACTTAAGTCTTTTTGAATTCTACATAGAAATGTCTTATTCTTTATTATGTTATACAGTTCTAATTTTATTTTCAGTTTTTATAGAACATAGTTTTTATTTAAATGTAGGTATGTATTTTTATAGCATATTTGTTTGAATTTGATATTAGAATTGTTCTTGGAACTTAAAAATGAAAAGTATATTTTTATGTTTTCCAAAGTCTAATACAACTGATTTATTATTTACTTATTTTGTATATATATTTATATCTTTTATTTTGTGTATATTTTTATAGCATATTTGGTTGAATTTGTTTTTAGAATTGTTCTTGGAACTTAAAAAGGAAAAGCATATTTTTTGTTTGTTTGTTTTGGTGGGGGGGGCACACCCAGCAGTGCTCAGGGGTTACTCCTGACTATGCACTCAGAAATAGCTCCTGGCAGGCTCAGGGAACCATACGGGATGCCGAGATTCAAACCACCGTCCTTCTGCATGCAAGGCAAATAAATGCTCTACCTCCACGCCATCTCTCCGGCCCCACATATTATTTTTTATGTTTTTCAAAGTCTAATGCCACTGATATTGTTATTTGCTTATTTTTCTCTAGTTATTTTGATAGTTTTGCTCTTAGAAGTGGAATGTGAAAATTAATATCTTTTGTTCTAATTTCTTTCTAGTCTTGAACCTCCTGCAGTATTTAATATTGTTGCTATTTTATATAAATTATATTTAATTTTAGCAAAAGTTTAATCACATCAGACTGTGCTCAAGGCTTTTCTCCTCACTCTACTTAGTGATCAGTCCTGGTGATTCTCAGGAGACCATATGTCATGATGGGGATCAAGTTAGGGTCAGAGGCACGCAAGACCTTATTACCTCATGTATTATTTTTCTGGCTCCACTAAATTTTAATTTTATATTTTTGTGAACCTTAATTGTAACTGGTTTACTCTATATTTGAGTTTTTACTTAAGGTGGCATTTTTAGATTAGGGAGATAAATAATACAGTGGGAATAAGGTAAAGGAAAAAACAAGGTTAGAAGAACCATGGTTGGTAATAGGTTGACAGATTGGAATATAATTAACATGTCCAGATTTGCTTTCAGTCTTTCAGACTTCTTTTATCTCCAAAGTTATGGCTTAGATCCATTCCATGACCACCTCTTCTTTTGTGAGTTTTTCATATATCTGCATTATAAGTGGGTGATCTCGTGACATTGTCTGCTTTCCTCTTGGATCTTTCTTTTTTTTTTTTTTTTTTTTTTTTTGGTTTTTGGGCCACACCCGGTGACGCTCAGGGGTTCAGGGGTTACTCCTGGCTATGCGCTCAGAAGTCGCTCCTGGCAGGCACGGGGGACTATATGGGGCACCGAGGGATCGAACCGCGGTCCATCCTAGGTTAGCGCAGGCAAGGCAGGCACCTTACCTCCAGCGCCACCGCCCGGCCCCCTCTCTTGGATCTTTCTGATCTTTTAAATAATCTTTTAAAATTTGTGTATATCAAAGTTCTTTGTTCTTTAAAGTTGAGTAGATTTTTTCATTTGTGTAGTATCATGTATCCATAATTAGTTTATTAATTAATTTATTTTTTCATTTTGGGGCCATACTTTGTGGTACTCGGGTTACTCCTGGCTCTGTGCTAAGAAATCACTCCTGGCAGGCTAAGGAGACCATATGGGATGCTAGGGCTAAAACCCGGGTCAGCTGCTTGCAAGGTTAATGAATGTGATACCCGCTGTGCTATTGCTCCAGTCTTCATATAATTAGTTTTGTAGAGTAGTTTCATTACCTTAAATCATTCCTTTGTGTCAGCTACTCCATTTTTAGGTGACTACAGATTTTGTACCATCCTATTGGTTTGCAGTTTCAGATTATCACTTGCTTAGAATCCTAGAACTATCTTTTTCTTTTTCTTTCCTTTTTTTTTTTTTTTTGGATTTTGGATCACACCAGCATCGCTCAGGGGTTACTCCTGGTTCTACACTCAGAAATCGCTCCTGGCAGGCTCGGGGGACCATATGGGATGCCGGGATTTGTACCACCATCCTTCTGCATGTAAGGCAAGCGCCTTGCCTCCATGCTATCTCGCTGGCCCCAAACTATCTTTTTCAAGTGTGAGTCTTTTTTTTTTTTTCTTTTGGTTTTTCGGGCCACACCCGTTTGATGCTCAGGGGTTACTCCTGGCTAAGCACTCAG
>PVKC010026922.1:0-15998 GCA_004027635.1 Crocidura indochinensis
GCTCTGGGGTGGTAAGGGTATGGGGTGTGGGCCGAACGGATCCTGTCTTCTGGCTCTCTATCTATCCTGTCTTGAGTTGCAGGCTGGGTCTACCCATGCGGAAGGCCTGCTCTCTAACTTGGCTTCGCTGGGGGCCCTGATAGGCTCCTAGTTGTCCCCTCTTTGGCCCCTGGCCTCCAGGCCTTCTGGGGTGGCAGCCCAGGGGGTCATACCAGGTGGGTGTGGGTGGTGGTGTCCCCTCCTAGATGGGGTCCCAAGTTTTCCCTGCCCTTCCCCCAGCTCTGGGATGGTAAGGGTGTAGGGTGTTGGCCGGGCGGATCCTGTCTTCTGGCTCTCTATCTATCCTGTCTTGAGTTGCAGGCTGGGTCTATCCATGCGGAAGGCCTGCTATCTAACTTGGGTGCGCTGGGGTCCTTGATAGGCTCCTAGCTGTCCCCTCTTTGGCCCCCGGCCTCCAGGCCTTCTGGAGTGGCAGCCCAGGGGGCCAGACCAGGTGGGTGTCGGGTGGGGGGGTGTCCCCTCGTAGATGGGGTTCAAAGTTTTCCCCAGCCTTCCCCCAGATCTGAGGAGGTAAGGGTGTAGGGTGTTGGCCGGGCGGATCCTGTCTTCTGGCTCTCTATCTATCCTGTCTTGAGTTGCAGGCTGGGTCTACCCATGAGGAAGGCCTGCTCTCTAACTTGGGTGCGCTGGGGGCCTTGATAGGCTCCTTGTGGCCCCTCTTCGTCCCCCAGCCTCCAGCCCTTCTGGGGTGGCAGCCCAGGGGGCCAGTCCAGGTGGGTGTGGTGGGGTTTCCCCTCCTAGAGGGGGTCCCAAGTTTTCCCCACCGTTCCCCAGCTCTGGGGTGGTATGGGTGTAGTGTGTGGAAGGGCGGATCCTTTCTTCTGGCTCTCTATCCTCTCTTGAGTTGCAGGCTGGGTATACCCATGAGGAAGGCCTGCTCTCTAACTTGGCTTCGCTGGGGGCCCTGATAGGCTCCTAGCTGTCCCCTCTTTGGCCCCTGGCCTCCAGGCCTTCTGGGGTAGATACTGCGCAGGGGCCAACGACACCGCGCGTACTGCTTATATTAATATTCCCAATCCTTATGTTATTATTTGTTTATCCATATGTATTCTGCCCCTTCTCATTCCCTTATAAAGCTTATTTTTTACTCCTTTTCTCTTACCCTCCTAAACGCCACTGCCCACGTTACTCTTTTTAACTTCAATCCTTCACAATACTAATCATAGACCAATACTATGCATTGTGTTTAACAACCCCGAACTATTTCAAAAGACATACATTGAACACGAATTTCTTTCAAATATTCTATGTGTTTTTTCTTTGACATCTGTAAATCTTACTAAATATTCTCTTGACAGAAATGATTCTAACCACTTTTTCCCTTCTCTTTATGAGTTGTTCTTTGAGCAATTCTGGTGATAGAGTCCCCTAGTTAATTCTTTTGATTGAACCATGTCATTGAGTTGGTTGGACTTGTTCTTGTGCTCCCCATGTTTGCCAATAACACCACGTGGCATTGTTCCTTTTTTTGCATAGGCACATTAAAATGGGAAAATACTATACATACAAATAAGATCTTATTTATTACAGATTGGAACACAGAAATCATGTAGTGTAAAGGGACCTTATACCCTGAACACTGACATAATGACCTGGCACAGGCCTCAGAAGAAAGGGCATTATCCATTCAACTCTGAACCATGGAAGCCATCTACGAAACATTCACGTTCTCTATAACATCACCAGGAAGCAATCCTCTATCACGGAAGACCCTACCACTGCTCAGACATCGAACTGCTCAGAAGAGTCTTCCCTTAACACTGAGAAGATTAACAACAACAAGGGCCTGTTTACAGGATAGGGCTTCATGCATAGCCCTCACCTTTATATGAGGTGAGGTAGGAGGATGCTCCACATCCTGACTTCAATGCAGCATATGCAGATTCAAGGATCTTTGATACAGAAACATGACAACAACAACAGAGACTGTGTAAAAAATAAAAGTGTGTTGGCACTACAATGTATTGGATTGGATTATCTAGCTTGCCTGGAACCTAGAGTTGGTCTTATGTCAGGAAATTTCAGGGATAGGGTCTCTATGTATTTAGGTCAAGATTATTTCTTTCCATGCCCCTCATATTTTGGTGGGCCTATGCAAACAACAATTGCCACTCTAACACCGTTTTTTACTGAGCTTCTTTGACTCTAATCCTTACAAAAAACCCACTTAAATTTTTGAGGTTAACTTAAACTAATATGCATGTACATGGAAATGTTAAAAAATAGTATGCCTCTAATGTTTAAGGAGTTACATATGTTTTATGGCTATAGATAGCCTTGTGTGCTATTAAGAAGCATTATAATGTATATAATTATATAATATTACAATTATAATATTATACTTTGGGGTCTTGAAAAACAATTGTAATTGTTTTTTCAAGTAATTGTACATGGATTCTGTTTTATTTATCTTAATGTTCGTTGGCCGAAAATTCAAAGTTAACATATCAGCAAGGGGACTTCTTCTGAGAATTATATTATGAGTGACTTTCCTTCCACTGTAACCCTATCTTGTCCTCTTTATTTGCATCTTTGTTCTCATAATTAAAATAAAAAATATTTTAAAAAAAGATTATAGCTCGTGATTTTACTGAAACTAGCCTTAATTCAATCTCTAACACTTCATTATCCCCTGTACAGATTACAGCTGTCTGTCATCTCACAGCTTCTCCTACTCATTACTCATGGCCTTTGAGCATTAGCAAATGGTAATGATCATCCCCAATATCACAGGGCCCAGTAGAACCAGATATAGCATTGGACCCTGGTAGGTAAATATTAAGGAGGTGACCCTAGTATAACCCCCAAATAATAAAAATAAAACATCAATAAACAAACACAGTTAATTCACTGAATCATAAAAGTATCTTGATTATGCTAACATAAAAAGAGGTTTACCTGCACACTTATCAAATGAATATTAATTATAGTCAATGCTTTCTACCTATGATAATAAGAAATTTTTTTGGGGGGATCACACCCGGCAGTGCTCATGGGTTACTCCTGGCTCCATGCTCAGAAATTGCTCCTGGCAGGCACGGGGGACCATATGGGGCACCGGGATTTGAATCGATGACCTTTTTGCATGAAAGGCAAATGCCTTACCTCCATGCTATCTCCCAGGCCCCAAGAAATATTTTAAAACAATAGTATATAGGTGAGGATATTGGGACACAGCACTGATATTGTTGGTATTACAACTGTTCAAGCTTTTTGTAAAGGACTTTGGAAATGATACATCTTGAAATTTATTTTATACTTAAATACAAAAATAAGATTTTAAGGAATTTATCCTAAAGAATAGCAAATTGTTACCCATCAATACTTGTGAAAACTTATTTCCAGTATAGAACTGACAAATTATCCAAACAAATTAAAACATTTTATTAGTAAAATTAATTAAAATGATATAGTCATAAAAGGAAATAATCTGCATCCCCTAAAAAGAATGAGGCACCTATGCAAATAAAATAGAAATAAATCAACAAGCTAGTAAACTATGAAAAATTATAAATTGGCTATTTAAAGATGAATACGAAAGTTAAATATAGAGCAATTACATTTTGGCTAACTTATAAATTAAGTCTAGGGTCAGGAAAAGTATAGAGTGAGATTAGATTAGTTCAGAGTTCAGTTAGGATTTGGTTTAGGAGATGTGTAGAGATTAGGGGTTATGTTTGGTTGTGTTTGAAGTTAAAAATGAATGTTAAAAATGGCATTTAGGGCTTATAGGGTGAGGGTTAAATTGGGCCTTGGGTTGGCATTTAGTAGTGTCTGTTTTGGTAATATTCAAAGTTTTAGTCATAGGATTGTTGTTATATTCATAATACTTTGTAGATTTATACTCAGATTAATTTCAGATTTAGTATGGTATTAAGATTAGGTAAGTATTATGGCAAACCCAAGGAATTAAGTTAGCGTTTTGTAGGGATTAAGTGTTAGATTTGGCTGTGTACAATGTTAAAAATGAAAGTATAGTACTATTATTAGAGTATGTAACTTTGTAGCATAACTTTAGGCTAGTTTCAGGTTTAGTGTAAGACTAGGGTTAGAATAATGGTTAGGTTCAGTGCTAGGGTTTGTGTAGGATTTAAGTGTTAGGCTTTACTGTGTTCCATGTTAAAAATAAAAGTTGAGTTGATTTAATTTGGGCTACTCAATAAATTTAAATCTAGGCTAGGGTCAGAGTTTATAGGGATAGTAAGGTAACAACTAGGAAGTGGCCTGGTTTATAGTTCTTATAGATGTTAGGACTTAGATTTGGCAGTGTTCAAAGATAAATATAAAAATTAAGTGTAGAGTGGTTATTATTTTTGATTAACTTGCATTTTTTCACCAAAATTAGGACCACCTAAATTAAGGCTATGGTTGGAATTAGGATTAGGCATACAGTTAGACTTTTGGAATATTTAGGGGCTAGGAGTTAGGTTTAGCTATGTATAAAATTAGAAATGCAAATTAATTATAGGATGATTACTATATTCCATATAATTGGGATATTTAAAATTCTAAAATGTTTGTTTGAGTTTATGCCCATTGGTATTATGGGGCTATTCCTGACTCTGAGTTGTGGGCTCACTCCTACTAGTTACTTAGGGAATCATTTGGGTCAATTGAACCTAAGCCATCTACTTGTGCAGCATTTACTAAGTCCATTTAGCTATTTCTCAGATCTCTGAAATATTCTTACCAATTTTAAATAAATGTATTTTTTTTTAATTTTTTTTGTGTGGTTTTTGGGTCACACCCGGCAGTTCTCAGGGGTCACTCCTGGCTCCATGCTCAGAAATTGCTCCTGGCAGGCACGGGGGACCATATGGGGCACCGGGATTCGAACCAATGACCTTTTGCATGAAAGTCTAACGCCTTACTTCCATGCTATCTCCCGGGCCCCAAATAAATGTATTTTTAAAACTACATTGCATAATTACATTTATATGAAATGCTTAGAAACAGAAACAAATTAGTGCTTGTCTAGACTGAAATCAAAACAGAAGTTGATGCAAAATGAACAGGATGAATTTCTGTGGATAATGAAAAACTCTTCTTGACACAAAAGAAAATATGCTTAACCCCTCTAGGTGCTTGAAAGATCAAATATGTAGTCAAATAAGCACTGGTTGATAAGAGAAGAAGGAAAATACAGGCTTTTATTAATAAATAATAGCATGTAGACTTACTACATACATCAGAAAAAAACAGCAAAACTGAATAACTTACTCTTGTGATTTCAAAATTTATTTAAAATTATTTTTTAAAAAAGAGCATTTTAGAGAGAAAAAAGACAAGGTCAAACCTGTGAGGAACAATAAACAAAGACATGCAAATTAGGTCCTGCCATCTTCTGAAAGAAGAGAGAAGGGGATTAGATCTTCTAGTCAGACCTCCTTGAGGGAGAGGATTATATGTCAACAACCTCTTGTTTATTTTTTTTACCTTTACAGGTTGTGTGTTGAGAAGTGTAGGCCATGCCCTGAAGTGGTTAGGGATTACTGTACTCTTGACTCAGTGCTCTAGGGTTCTTGAGGAGACTTGAGTTGCTAGTAATTAAAGCTAGGCTTCCCACATGCAAAGCAAACCACACAAGCCCATTGAGCCTCTTCCCCAGGCCTATTATTAATAGTTTCTTCAAAGACAGCTTCATTTTGCCTTCAGGCCCTCTACTATGCAATTAACCTTTACCAAAGACATTTTAAGGCAGCAGATTTTTTTCTTTTCTACATTCTAAAACTGGATTGCAGTCATGATTGTGCAATTTGCTCTGACAATTTACTAAAAATTACTTAATTTACTTTGTGAATTCCATGTATGTAAATTACATCTCAATAAAATATTTTTAGTAAAATACTGAACGCTGTAGTTGCATTAACATATGCAGGTGTATTTACAGTCTCAGAAAGAAAGCTTTGTCTTAGGATTTTTTCTACATTTGAATATTGTAGAATTAAACATATTACTTGTGTAGTGTAAAGAATATATAAAGGCAAGGACAAATATATTTGAAAGTTCCTGGATCAGGAGTCAGAGCAATAGCACAACTGTAGGGCATTTGCATTGCATGCGAGTGACCCTGGACGGACCTGGGTTTGATCCCCGGGGTCCCAGATGGTCCTCCAAACCAGGAGCGATTTCTGAACGCATAGCCAGGAGTAACCCCTGAGCATTAACCGGTTTGGGCCAAAAACAAACAAACAAAAAACGAAAGTTCCTAGATCAGATATTAAAGGAGTCTCCACCTCTCCATCTTCAAAAAAAGCCCAAAGCAATTTCATGTATGTTGAGTTAGTAGTGGTAATATTATTAATTAAAGCACCATAATTTACAAAGTTATTCACAGATAAATTCTGGCACCAATTCTACCAACAGAGTAATCTCTTCTACCAATGTTTCTAGATTGCTTACCATGCATCCCTCTTCCAGCCCGCCATCTTGACAGTGTTAAAGAGTGTCTTCAGACTTGTACGTAGATGGCCTGGATTTGATTTCTATCCCCTTAAATTCCCCTGAATTAAATTCTCAGGCAAAATATATTAATCATGCTTCCGTGCTTCTGTTCACAGGTTTTGCTTAAAGTCTAACAATAAATGGACATACCAGGACAGCCCAAGCCTTGAAGCCTAGGCAAAGGGTAGGACCCACGAAGCCTTGAAAGATAACATAGTTGGGGGCCGGGAGGTGGCGCTGGAGGTAAGGTGCCTGCCTTGCCTGCGCTAGCCTTGGATGGACCGTGGTTCGATCACCCGGCTCCCATATGGTCCCCCAAGCCAGGAGCGACTTCTGAGCGCCTAGCCAGGAGTAACCCCTGAGCGTCACTGGGTGTGGCCCAAAAACCAAAAAAAAAAAAAAAAGAAAGATAACATAGCGTAACTGAGGAAGCAATGGACTGAAATTTGGGTGAGATGGGAGAGGATGTTCGAAATTGCTGCATTATCTCTTAATGATTTATTGAATGATGTCTCAAAACTTATATTTTGAAGTGTAGCTTTGTAGTGTTTTTGAGAAAATTTTATAGTTTTAGTAAGTAATAGAGATTTTATAACTATATTAGGTAGTGGATGTGATTCAAATAGGATTAACCATACTATTAGCTTCTGTTTTTTCTTGCTTTTAGGAAAAAGACCAGGCCTGTACAGAGAACCAGACATTAGGGGCACCCACATCCCCTTTCCTAGCACTGACCCTTCTTCACAAGACATCTTAGAAGGTCACAAGAGGGAGGGACCAAAATGAGAAGGTCCTTAAAAGGGATGACTACATGTGTTTACTATTTAATAAATGACCTAAAGCACATAGGACAGGACCCACCTAGAGACTATCTGAAGGGTCCAGCCCATATCTCTGCATTCCATCAGGATGAGGATAGGGGTGGATAGCATAGGAGAGGGGCTAGAATAATCAAGGAATCATGCCTTTTTCTGCTTGGACCATTGAATGCTTTTGAATTATAACAGTTATGTGAAACAATGAAATAAAGTTTGAAATCTTATTATCGTACAGATTACTATAAAAAGCCCTAGGTTTCTAAGACTCGGGATCCACTGGTCAACTTGCTATGTCAAGAAACGCAGCAAGTATCTGAACACTATGCCAGACTGCCCATTCCTATACATTGCTTGTTCTAGAAGCCAGTTTTTCTCTGATTACACGTATGTATTTTAATAATAACTTCCCTACATTTTGACATTGGTAGTATACTTTTAAAGTTAATTTTAAATTTTATTTCCGTACTTCCAGCCCATGTGAATGAGTCTGGTAAAGTAATTACTCAAGGTTTTTGTTCATAAATTGCCTAATAGGTAATCTGAAAGAGAGAATTTAAAAATATTATAAATATTATGAATATATTAAATTGAATGCTTTCTACTTTCCATAAATTCAAATAGACTAAAAATGTTTAAAATAGTCTGTAAAAACAACAAAACAACATAATGGATTGTCTAAGATGTTGCTCACTTCTCAAGATTTAAGACCTTATTCAGTAGGTTAACCTATTAAAGGAACACCACAGTCCATATTTCAATTATTTCTACATTTTCACTGTCAAGTAATTATTAAGTCAAGCTCACAGAAACAGATCATAGATCAAATAGAAGTGACATGCTCTCCTACATCTCCCTCAGATACAGGCAATGCAGTAATGTTGGCACTGAAAATAAGATATTAGACCTATATTTGTTCTCACATCATTAGATAAGGAAAAAAAATCCAGCCACTAATGCCCAGCTATGATTTTCTTTAAATGACGCTGATCCTACTAAGTCTCATATTTCTGTCGTAAAGATTGCAAATATTCACACCACAAAATGAGCCTTAGAAAGTTCACTATTCCGTTAGTCTCAAAATTTTTAAATAATGAAATATTTTCTCTGAAGTGATCCATAAAACCGAAATAAATGCAAATGTTTTGCATCCTCTTATACAGGGGTTCTTCCTTTGTCTTGAGCTATGAATATAATTCCTGTACTTCTTTTGGTCAAGATAGATTAAAATAATAATCTGAACAGTTGGGTTCACTACTCAGTATGAAAAAGCATCATTAAAATGAAGGCTCATTCATTAATGGTAAAATTCAGTTAGATCAGTTTTTGCTATCTCAATGTTAAAAATCCTTAAATATACATGAAAAAGTTATTATCTTATTCTTCCACAGTGCTTAAAAAATTAACAACAGTGAAACTCCTATTTTCAGTCATTCTGCTGGCTACAACACTGAGTCAGTGAATTGTACAGATTTTTGTGAAATTTGTGCACCATTAGTAATTTTAGTTTCTTTGAACTTATAACTAATGCTCATGCTTGGCCAATACCATATTAAAAACCACTTTCTAAAGCTACTTGTGAAAATCAATTTTTTTCACTGCTAGTCACTCTCCACTGGGGGTAATATTTTCATATCAGGCATTAAGATAAATCTCACTAGCTAAATTCTTGTTAAGAACTGAACCCAAACTCTGTTTGAAATTGCAGTTTCAATATCTGTAAGCTTGACTTGATTTTCTGTGTTATATATTTTCACCTTATTGCTACATTATTTCTGACTTAAATTTTGTTGAGAAGCATTGATTTCTATTACCTTCTGTTAGATATGTGAGAAGTAATTGACTTGTAGATACAGCATACTCAGAGTCATCTATTGATTTGCAGGGAAGTATTCAGAAAAATCAGTTTTATCACACAAATAGGCTAAGGTCTCACGGAGTTTATAGCAATCACCTTACAAGTGAAACAGTGGTTAAAAAGGAAAACATTGTGTGACAATCTATCAAGATGTATTTTTATGTAGCTATGATTGTCTGACTTTATTAAAAAATAAAAACAATAACAATGATACAAAGGTTTATTATAAGAACTAGTAAGCAATGCATGAATCCTAATAGTGTGCTGTATATATATGTATGTATGTTTGTGTGTGAGAGAGAGAAAAAGAGAGGAAGAGATTGTAATATGAAGCAGACAACATTGGCTAAATCATATCAGAAATATCAGATATAATTATAGTTATTAAATAATTCTAGTTATTAAGTAATTCTAATTATTAACATTTGGTAAGAACAATAAAAACATTTATAAAGATGAATGTAATGTTAAATTAAGACACTTCAATTAAATAAATGTGTTGAATCTATATCTTAATGATTTCTACAGAAAATGAGATGTCTTTTTTTTTAATATTTGAAGAGCTCTCCTATGAATATGAAAGGGGCATGCTTTGCCTGATCAATAGCACCTGACCAATAGTAACATTATAGTCAAAATGAAAGTTAAAACAACAAGAGGTTAGTTCCCAGCCGCTTGGGAGAAAAATGTAAGAATTTGGTTTGGGAAATGCAATTATGAGATATGTGGTAAATAAAGAAGTGGAGTTATTGATTAGTTATCTGAGGTTTTGAAAAAAAAGTAGAGCTTATATTTTTGCAGAATACTTGAAATAATCTTAGTTTTAAGGAAATTCATCTAGGAAATGAATTTAATTAAGAAAAATTGACCCTAGAACTCTGCCTTTGGCTTTTCTAACATTTAGGTGTCTGGAAGATATGAAGAAAGAAGTGATGGGGCCAGAGAGATAGCACGAAGATAGTGCATTTGCCTTGCATGCTGAAGGACGGTGGTTCAAATTACGCCATCCCATATGGTCCTCCGAGCCTGCCAGGAGCGATTTCTGAGAGTAGAACCAGGAGTAACCCCTGAGCACTGCCAGGTGTGACCCCAAAATAAAATTAAGTAATTAATTAATTGGATAGAAAGAAAGAAAGAAAGAAAGAAAGAAAGAAAGAAAGAAAGAAAGAAAGAAAGAAAGAAAGAAAGAAAGAAAGAAAGAAAGAAAGAAAGAAAGGAAGAAAGAAAGAAAGAAAGAAAGAAAGAAAGAAAGGAAGGAAGGAAGAAAGAAAGAAAGAAAGAAAGAAAGAAAGAAAGAAAGAAAGAAAGAAAGAAAGAAAGAAAGAAGAAAAAGAAAGAAAAAGAAAAGAAGAAAGAAGGAAGTGATAGAGAAGTACCTTATTTACTTCTCCAGAAGCAGATATTTGAGAATAAGTAGTTTACTGGTGAGATAAAACTCAGCAAACAGGAGTAGTAGAAGCAGAAGAGATGATAGAAAGGGTGTCAGCCAATCAGGGTTCAACATTCAATTATTTTTATCATTGTGTAGAATATGATGAATTCCCCTGCAGAATTTTATTTACCTCTGCAGAATCCATGCTTCAAATTTACCCTTCCCAGAGGGAAATAATCTAAGGAATAGAGATACAGACATCCATGAAATTTTCGTTTGAGAGGTTCTAGCCAAGGGCCTTATTTCTATGATACTTGGGTCTCCTATACTTGTGGGATAAATTGACACCAGAAACCAAATTTTACAGCTGATAGTTGCTTGGAAGTACATAGAACTGACGGAGTATGGGCAGAGAGAAAGAGCAGGTTAGCAGTCTTAACACAGGATGAAACCATTAGAAAGATGGGGAAAAACTAAAAGAGGACAATCCTGGAAGCTGAGTGAACTTAATTATGCAAAATGGTACCCACATTGTTTTAATTTTAAGGACATGTCCTCTAATTGTCCTTTTAACAATACTATAATAATACTCGTTTTCATTATCTACTAGAAGAATAAAGCCACTTACATTTAGCACTTAGTCCCCAAAGTAACATTCTCCTTTTTCCACTTTTGGAATCATACTCTACGATTGGAGATAAGTGGCATATAATGATATATTGAACAATACATGAGTGGTTGAAAAAAAGTGGTACCAATTCCATAAAACCTCAGTGACAGTAAGATACCTTTATTTTAGGAAAGCACCATATAGCTTTATTGTATATGTGCAAAATATATTACTTAGTCATCATCAATAATGACCTGTGAGGATATTATATATCATAAAAGTATGAGAGTATGCCTATTGGCTTCTGTATTTAACTTTGATGTCACTAGAATTTAAAGATGTCTCAAAAATTTCTCAAAGTCCGATAAATTATATTTCCTTACTCATTTTGCATGATTCTTTTAAAAATATCTTTCTCGTTCTTTTGAAAAATAAGTGTGGTATTCTTTTTTAATTCCTGTGTCTAAAGGAACTAGAATGAAAGTGCATACATGTCTTTGTGTTAAAAAAATAAATGACTAAATGAATTTTGTTCTTGAGCTCACCTTTCATAGAAGTAACCCAACTTGACTTTACCACTAGGAAAAAATAGACAGCAAGGGAATTTGCTGTATAGATAATGACTTTGGCATGACAAGCAGCATGTATATCCTTGAGCATACCTTCTTTAGCAACTCATAGATAGATAGTCAGTATCTGATCGTTGCTGTTTTGTACATAAAGGATGCATTTTCAAAATACTTAAATACCTAGATACTGCTGAAGAAAGATCTAACTGAACCTTGCATTTGTACTTTTATTTTGAAGTTACTTATCAAAAAAGTTCTTATGGCTGACTTTGTGAGGGATTGACAGTATCTACTCAGTTGTTTGCCTTTAAAAGCCATTTAAAGGAGCAAGGGGAAAAGGAGATTTGAAAAGTAAATTAAATGTCACAAGCGAAGGGCTGCCACCTCAGATTTAATAATGTCATTATTGAAAGTTAAATACCAATTAATTATGAATATTAAGATATGCAAGAAATCTGCTGCATAATTATAGACACATATCACCAGTAGTCTCAAAAGTAAGAATTTAGAATCACAGATATATATATATATTATGTGTGTGTTGATTTTTAGCTATGCATATTTTATATAATATTACTTATGTTACAAATTTAAGTTTTGTAACATAAGTAATATTATATAAAATATGTATAACTAAAAATAAACACACACATAATATATATGTATATATATAATGCAGCACCTACAGTTTAATTTAATCTTTCACCATACAATTGGTCCTTTCTTTTCCCTTCCAACTTATCCACCACTCTCTTCCCTTCTCTTTTCAGAATTTCCTAAATGACGAGTCCCACATGCATAGCTGAATCTTGCTAGATTATCAGACCCAGCCCAGTAGAAATAATTTGTATTATGAGGATGAGGTTGAATTAATTTTATTAAAACATAATCCACTCAATTTTTGCTTGTGCTTTATTTGATTTTCATACTTCAAAAGTAAAGGTGGCCAGTGTGTTGTGGAGGGGATGTTTGACTGTTACTTGACAACATGGTCCCTTCTGCAGGCATATACTTTCTGATGATACCATGCCTAGCATAGATACTGATTCTTTTCGAGTGTTCAGGAGAATGTTCAAGAATTCACAGCACACAGGCTCATTCCTCAACCTCCCTCTTCCAGGCCTATTCTAATACACATCACTGGAATGATGATATTTGAGATCATATTTCATCAGCACATGTCTTTCTCCTGATGTATTATGTTTCATTCCATCGCTTTTAAGATGACACAAAATTCCAACTGAGAACTCATAAATAATACTACAATTAAAAATAAAAAATTACTTAGAAAGCATCAAGTACACTTTGATATGACTTTTTAACGACAGATGCATGACATTTTTCCAATCTTAGGAAGATCTATTAGGTGGGTCGTGAGGGACTTGGGGAGATGATGGTTTTTCTGACTTTTTATGCTTCATTAGTCTTTTCACAGATAACACGTGCTCTAAGGTACAAGCAACCACCCAGGGTGACAGGATTTTGTGAGGATATAGATGTCTTCTCAACCTATTTTTTTTCTAAAGGTTATAAATATTGTCTCTTGTGATATTAATACTTCTTTGTGTCAAAAATAGTTCAGATGCTTCTTTTTTTTCTTATTGTCCTTAATCATCCTTTGTTTTTCTTACTTATTTTGCTATTCAAACATCTAGACAAGGATAATTGAAATTTAATAAAAATATAAGAAAATTGCAAGGGTAAAATGAAAAGTAGTAGCTTTTTGGGGGGTGGTTTTCAGTTTGGGGGCCACACCCGATGGCGCTCAGGGGTTACTCCTGGCTGTGAGCTCAGAAATCGCTCCTGGCTTAGGGGACAATATGGGACACCAGGAATTGAACCCAAGTCCGTCTTGGGTCAGCCGCATGCAAGGCAAATGCCCTACTGCTGCGCTATCACACCGGCCCCATAGCTTTTTATTTTTTTTAAAGAACAAGCACAGTGATTATTATTGCAATAGCTAATGAAGATAGCAACAAGGTTATATGGGTTTCCATCCAAAAAGCTTTAAGAACTGAATGATCCAATGACTGGCAGACAGGGATACCCAATCCATGGGAACCAATTTAGATCTAGGCTGTATCTATATACTTTCATCCAATCATTGAATAGATATGGATATGTTTGTATAAGCCTACCTTTAAATATAGTCCATTTATGGAGTTTAAAAGTCATAAAACTTGGGTCAGGCGGTGGTGCTGGAGGTAAGATGTCTGCCTTGCTTGCGCTAGCCTAGGACAGACCGTGGTTAGTTTCCCATATGTTCCCCCAAGCCAGGAGCGACTTCTGAGCGCATAGCCAAGAGTAACCCCCGAGCGTCACCGGGTGTGATCCAAAAACCAAAAAAAAAAAAAAAAATTGAAAGGCTACATAATATAGAGTAAATCTTTTTTCATCCTGAAATTCCTGTTCTACTCCATACTTATAAATGCTTTCAACAATTTTTTGTGTATTTGTAGATTCGTAGAGTCAAATGGGGAGGTCATTTAAATCTACATATAAAATTTCGTCCCTTTCCTTCCTTCCCTCTTCCCCTTTTCTTCTTTTCCTCTCCCCGTCCTTCTTCCCACTTTCCCTTTACCCCTTCCCTCTACCCTTCCTACTCCTTTCCACACCCAGTAGCATTCAGAGGCTATTCCAGCTCAGTGCTTGAAAGTTACCACTCACCTCAAGGCTTATGGGAGGGATCATGTGTTGCCAGAGCTCTCAGATTCAAAGCATGCATCCCAGACCTTTGAGTTATCTTCCCTGCCCATTATACATAGAATTTTGTTTTGTATTGTTTTGTGTGTTTTATTTTGTTTTGTCATGTGCAAATCAAACCCAGGTACTCACATACGCTAGACAAAACTCAATAGCTAATTCACAGCTCCAGACTACACATTTCAATGTTTTTAAGATTTATTTTTTGTTTTCTAAAGTTTCAAAGTTTTTTTAGAAAACTAAAATAGATGAAACTAATTTCAATAGCATCAATCAAATATATCGAAAATATTATAGATGTAACATCCAGTCAATAGATATTCATCAAATATTTCAGATTTGTTTATATGAAGACTTCTACATGCAGTGCAGATTCAAAGTAGAAAATCATATCTCAGTCCAGTTTAATCACATTTCAAGAACTTATTGTCATATGTGGTAATTGACTATTATGTACCAACACAATTCTAGTTTTCCTCATTTGATTTTTTAAGCATGGGAACAAAATCAGCATATTATTTTTTTTTTCAAAAAAGAGAATTAAAAAGACAGTGTTCTTTTTATTTAAACACTATATTCCAAGGACTTCACTACCAAAATGAGAAGATATGACTCAATTCTTAACAAATATTTTAGACCCTTTCCATTTTTGGCTCTGTTTCTCCTAAAAATATCTCATTTCTCTCATGTCTGAGGTTTCTATGAAATCTATTGGTCTTGACATATAAGCATTTAAATATTTTTTATTGTTGGTACTAAATTGTCTTCCAATTTTATGCTCAAACTTTTAAATCTTGGACATTGAATGACCTAAATATATATTTTGTATCTCCTTGATTTTTAATAAAATGAGCATTTTTGTAAATCTACATAGACTGTATATTTGTGAGTTGTCTGCTCATATTTTTGCTCACTCATTTTTTATTATTTTTCAAGCACATTCTAATATTTTTTAAAATGTGTTTTCTCTGGGGCCAGAGAGATAGCATGGAGGCATTTGTCTTTCATACAGAAGGTCAGTGGTTCAAATCCCGGCATCCCATTTGGTCCCTCGAGCCTGCCAGGAGCAATTTCTGAGCATGGAGCCAGAAATAACACTGGAGCACTGCTGGGTAACCCAAAAACAACAACAACAATAACAAAAAAAAAACAAAAAAAAAAGAAATATGCGTTTTCTCTAACCATATATTGTGAACATTATCTAGTTAGTTCATTGATGTTACATATAACATTTTGCTAAACAAAACTTTACCATTTTATTTGTTTATTTTTTTTTGCTTGCTTGCTTATTTGCTTTTCATGCATCTGACCTAGCTGTGATTTATCATACCTTATATAGTTCTCTGAGCCCTTCTCAGAGTGAGACTGAGCACCAGTGGGTATTGTCCCAAAATAAAATATAAAAAATCTTCCTGGGGACGGGACTCTCGGCCGTCTCGGGCCTGGGCCTCTGGCAGACCTCCGTATGTGCCGGGGCCCTCTCAGCCCGCTCAGGGTAGGTGGGTAGGGACTGGGTCCCCCTGCCCCCCTCTCCCCTTTCCTCCGGGTCTCCAGGTGGGATCCTTGG
>PVKC010026923.1:0-15941 GCA_004027635.1 Crocidura indochinensis
TTTTTTTTTTTTTTTTTTTTTTTTGTGGTTTTTGGGTCACACCCGGCAGTGCTCAGTGGTTACTCCTGGCTCCATGCTCAGAAATTGCTCCTGGCAGGCACGGGGGACCATATGGGGCACCGGGATTCGAACTGATGACCTTTTGGATGAAAGGCAAATGCCTTACCTCCATGCTATCTCCCGGGCTCCTAATAAATCACTTCTTTTAGCGAGGTGCTCAAATAACAAAACGTCTTTATTATAAATAATAATTGTAATATGATTATTCATCTTTGTCACCTACCCCTTAAAATAAGAATTTAATCAATTTCATTTCTGAGCTTCTATTAGTTGCTTTAAAATGTATATTCTAGACCAAATGAATCCTCCTTTCGTAGCTTAAAAAATTAAATTATAGAGATGTTAAGCAACTTGCCAAGTGTCTTACAAAGAGAAAATTGACATATGATGGTATGAATAATGGTGCCTTCTCCTTTATTCAAAAACAGTCATTAAACTTATATGTCTATATATATGACATTTATAAAACCTGACATGAAAATATGGAAAGAATATAGCTTTTCTATCAATGAGAGGGATAGAAAACTATATTAGCAATTGTAACGAGGCCTAATTTATGCTATGTAAAATTATGTGCACAGTTCTGAAAGTTTCACATGAGAAAAACACCATAACGTATGTGTTTACCCAATGAAAAACCTTCAATTCATTTACTTAGACCCAAGACACAGCATAATAATTAAGAGTTAGAAAGATAAGACGGAGTTTAAGGCAAAAACTCTGGCATATACAAAAGTCATCCTTCCCTCTTCCTTTCCATGAGATTTAGTTTTAGAAAGGAGTTCATTTTCCAATTAACTAAACAGGTAGCTAAAAATATATAAGATACATTTATCTAATTGGCTTTTCATAAAGAATCCTGGACCAATATTTTCCATTTCATATTGATAATGAGATTCTGAGTCCAGGAACTGAACAATCCAATATGTAAGATATAATAATCAGTAGTAAAAATGGTATATGGGCATATTTATTTATATATATTTATCTATATATAGCTAGGTAGTTAGATATAAGAAAGGAAGTTTCTTCTGTACTTTGCTAAGTGCAAATAATTCAGTGACAGATGGGCACTTGCCTTTGGCTAAGTGAAGTAAGAAATGCATTTATGCAAAAGAGATTCAGCAAACTAGGATGAACCATGAAAACAATCCATAGAGGGCAATGTAGACACAAAGCAAAGGTGATCAGTCATTTGTATTTATTACCAGATATAAGACTTTCTGTATACTTAAAGAGAGATGATTTTGGATTTTATTATGAGGGTCAGACCCAGCAGTGCTCAGGGTTTAATCCTGTCTGCTATCAGGGATGATTCCTGATTGTGCTTGGGTGACCAAATGGGATACTTAGAATCAAACCCTGGTTGGTTGCATGCAAGGCAAGTCCCTACCCACAGTGCTATCATTCAGATCTCATTAAGAGAAATATTTAAAATCATTTGATCGTCACTCTGAAAATAGGAAACACTTTGGATTCAATTTTATATTAAATCAAGAAAACATTTTGGATCTTTTTTATCTTTGTTACTTTGATATATTCCTGCTTTTTCAGAATCATTAAGTAAACTTATTTGATAAGTGAATTTTAATTAATTAATTTTATGTTACTATAGGGACATCGCAAGTGAAGTCTGGGCCTGAGACCCACTTCCAGAAATTCTTAGCCAACTGGATCAAATGGTTCAATGATAGACCTAAAGATGTTGTGATACTTCTCAGGCCACATGGTGGAGAGCACCTGGGAATTTTGAGTGATACCAGTACTACTCTAGTGATAATCATAAGGACTGTGTGATACACACCTTCAATACTACAGTATTTCCTTGCCCCTAACTCTAATATCTCTATACTATACAACATGACAATTTAATAAGAATTTATATGACACTTACTACAACTATCCCTCACATAATTTTATGGTATTTTGGTTTAGTTTTATTTTGGCAAGAATGCTAACTATTTTTTCTCTTAGCCAATTGATAACATATGTTATCAACTATGGTTACCCTGTTTTAAATTGGATCTCCATACTTTATTCATGTTATAACTGAGTGTCTGTAATCTCTTATTATCAGCTTCTCATTTTTCCCTCTCTTATCTCTGTCACTGTGATGATCATCAAATACAATAGTTGGTCTTAAAACACAAAGAAACTGGGGTCAGAGTAGTGGTGCAAACAGTAGGGCATTTGTTTGCCTTGCACGCCCTAGTCTAGGACAGACCTTGTTTTTATTCCCCTGGGGTCCCATATGGTCCTCCAACAAGGAGCAATTTCTGAGCACATAGCCAAGAGTAACCTCTGAGCATCACCGGATGTGGCCCCAAAAATCGAAACAAAACAACAACAAAAAACCAACAAAGAAACTATCCAAATTTATATTACTAACTAAACTGGCTATACAGATAGGTTAGGTGCAAGGTTGAAAGGTGGAAGATACAATGTTTAGCTAAAGTGAGTCTTCTGAAGTAATGTATTTCTCTACAAGATGTCTGGTGAGTGGTAAACAGAATCATTAAACTAGTATCATTACCAACATTCAGAATTGGTTGGCTTTAGCTTTTGAGAATTCAACAGGACCACAAAGTCAAAGGCGTTAATAATTATTTCAGAGTGTGACTGCAGATCTAGAGGAATCCATAAACCCTAGAGAGAAAAAAAGCACATCATGAAATTAAAAATTGTTGGAAACTCTGATCTAACTAGAAAGTTTTATTTTATATTAAAAATTGTAATAAACAATAATTTGGGGATAGGAATTTGTCCCTCATTAGAAATGCTCGGAGCTTACTCCTATCTCTGCACTCAGGAGAACTACTGCAAATGTTTTCCAGATGCCAGGAATTGAACCTGGGTCAGTCTCTTTCAAGACAAGTGTCCTATCTGATGTCCTATTGCTCTAAAACCACAGAAAAATATTAGGCATATAAAGAAAGATATTTATCCACATAGAATTTAGAGAAACAGCCTTCAATTTTCTCTTTGTTAGATGTTAAGAAGAGCAAATTTAATGGAAACAATAGCTCCTGCCTCATGATTATAAACAATCTTAGGAAACTATTGTTTTATGTGGAGCCATGAGTACTTGGAATGACCTGACTATTTGGAGGGTAATTATTTTGCCTCCTGCTGATATTAGCCATAAGCCAAGCAGATAGGTTTGTATGCTACTTGCTAAATTGTACTTCTGGAATAGTGGAATTCTCCTGGGAGTAATAAGTACCATTCACTTCAAAAAAGAAACTTGGATTTCAGGAAATGTAGGTAATGAACAACAGATGTCTATGTAGTAATCTTTTAGAGGAAAATAAGACTTAATGCTGAATTTTTCCATTTGAAGTTTGCTAGGGAGCTTGTTACATTTTTTATGTTCATAAGTGTGGCTTTATCAAGAGGTCACCTATTTTGCTTTGGTTTGTTTTTGGTGTTTGGACCACATCCGGTGGTGCTCAGGGGTTACTCCTGCTCTCCTGGAAGGTCCAGTGGACCATAAGAGTTCCCAGGGATTAAACCTACATTGGCCAAGTGCAAATGCCCTACTCACTCTGCTATCAGCCCCAAAAGGCCACCTTTAGATCCAGTCAACAGTTTAGAGAGAGAGATAAAGCAACCATTCCTGGATAAATGAGCACCCTTGTTTGCCAGTATTCAATTCCAGGCCTATCCATATCCTAGTGCTTACCTCCTGTGTCTTCAAAAAGCCCTTATTAGGCCATCACTGTTTCTCAGAAGAAGAAAGTAGGATTTACTGTTTCAAGCATATTCTTTGAATATCAGGCCAGGTATCAATCAGAGAAAACTTACTGACATTGATAATAGTGCCTTAAGGAGGCTTATTTTCTTAAGATGGAAATAGATTAAGCTAACTTGGCTTTAGTCTTCGCACTGAAATAAAAAGAAAAAACATTTTCAAATAAGAAACGTGTTGGACATAGCCTTAGGACAATGATTAATTTGCTGTTTCAAAGATTTCACAGAAGTTTTTTTCACTCCTTCCCTCCTTTCCTTTTGTTTTGTTTGCATTCCTTCCTTCTTTTCCTATCTTCTTTCCTTCTCTTTTCTTCCTTCTTTTCTTTCCTTTATTCTTTCCTTCCTCATTTAATAATCTTCTATAACACCATAAAAACATATATAGCTAGCTAACTATATAATTTTTGTAGCCTAATTTAAGAAATCTAAAAGTGTAAGTGGTTCTCTTTACAGTGTAATATTTCCCAAAGTGGATAATTCCATGCTAATAAGAGCTGAGGGTAAAGTAATTAGTTTCTAGTGAAACTAGGGATCACTTTCTGTTTGTTGGGTTAAAGAAACTAGATTTCCATGGGTACTCTTTATTTGTTTTGTTTTGTTTTGAAAAAGCATAAGGTATGCCAAATAAGTTTGGGGATCTTTTTGTATTGTTGTGGCTGCTTTTAAAAGGGCAAAAGCTTGTAAATAATAGCTGATCAGACTTAGTTTGAGGGTGTAACTGGTGTAACTTTTTAGAGTAACAAAAAAAAAGTGAGCCAAAGAGAGAAACTGAGGCTCTAGAGAGGAATAAGGAACAAAATGAGGTAGCTACAGGGAAGACAAATTTTTCTTTGTCATTGTACCTGAATACTTGGCATCTGTAACACCAGGGTCTATGCTTCTACTTTCTAGAGTCCGGAAAGCTATGAATAATTTTAGCACTTGCTATTTTCTCACCTGAGTTGCTAGCTGGGATTAAAGAAGGTGGCTGAAGGAAAGAGGCATTCCACTAGGCTTCATATAGAAAGGGAAAGGTTCCTAAGTTCTCATTAAAGTTATATATGATCCCAAAATTATTTAATTTTCTTGACCTACATTTCTGGATATATAACATGACTGTTCATATTATTTATGCAATAACATAATAATTTTCTTTTTGTCCCCTCCATTTATTTTTTATTTAATACGGCTCACCACAGGATTACACTAAGAAATATGCATCTCTGAGACATTTGTACTGGGCTGTGTTATTCTTACACTATGGGTTTGGTTGTATGCACAGTGCATGAAGGGCAGTACATCTAAATTGCCTGATCTCACTGGCCAAACAATATTGGGAATCATCGCACTCTGCTCTAAGAGCACTGGTTGGTCACATAGTTTACTTGTAGCTCAGAGTCAAAATGAAAGTAATCTGTAAATTTCAAATGAAAAATTAATTAGTTTGCTATGTAAATCAGTGCTCCAGTCACCCAGCAAAAGCAGCCTGTCTGGCATCTGCCTGATAAGTCTTGAAAGTTTAATATACTGTCAGAAATATGGTTGCAGACGAACCCATATGCCATGTGTAGAACTTATTTGCAAGTCTGAGCTAATAATACATAATATCTTTACCAGACTTAAACCCTGCCCTCACCGAAGAAAGACTCCATTATCATTTTTATTTGAAGTGGAAATTTTCATTAAGTTATATAAATAAAAGAATAACTTTATTCCAAAGTTTAAGGTTTGGGAATCCTATAGACATTCATTCATTGTGGACTATGCTGAATTTCACTAAGTCACATGCGAAGTCGTTAATGTTGATGTTTCTCCACTTATTAGGTCTGTGATGGGGTTCAGCAAGGAACCAGATCTCGTGCATCTTGAGGCCAGGACTGTGGATGGTCGTAAGTATATCAACATTGCTGTAATATTCATAGTATTTCTTAAGCAGTGCCAAATCTGTTTAAGAATTTGAATAGTAGCATCCAACTTTGGACCTGCGGAATTTTCCCAATCTTTTAGTCATTTATTATTGTCTTTACAATTTTCAACAATTTTTTCATTCAGTCAAATAGTTTTTCTTCATCAGTTATGAAAAACTGTAAAATTTCTTCTTCCTAACATAGAATGTGGTTACTTTGCTGTTTCTGCTAGTTTTCTTCGCTTATTTTTTATTTTTTTTCTTTGTCAGTTAGTACCTCACAGTCTTAGAGACACAAAAAGTACTTTGAAAGATATTCTTTAAATTTTTACTTTATCAGAAAGAAAGGACAATGTTTTGTCTCTTGGAAATTCCTTTTTTGTTTTTGTTTTTGTTTGTTTGGAGGAGGCACACTGGTTCTTAACTTAGGAATCAGTTCTGATGGTATTTGGGGCGCATATGGGTTCTGGGGATTGAGCCTGAGATATCTGTGTACATGGCAAATACCTTACCTTCTATATTTACTAATCTTTCTAGCCATCTAAAGTTTTTAGTTATCATTAGTTTGGTGAGTAATTTCATATAAAGATTGTTGCTTTAGGTACATGGTATGGAGTAAAGCAAGTTCTTGATCAAAAATTTAGAATCCTTGTCTGAATTACTTAAATTTCCAATCTCTAAAAGTGTGACTTTGGAAAACATGCTTAATTTCTTCCTGCCTCAGTTTCTTCATCTGTGAGTTAAATGAGTTCTTATTAACCATTCCCAAAAAAGCACTTGGAACAAGATTTATGTTAAGGGGTCCATAGCAATGCTGTGGGGATTGGGGGAGAAGGTACTTGCCTTGCATGTGGCTGATTAAGGTTTAATATGGTCCTGTGAGCACACCAGTAATAATTCCAGAGTACAGAGCCAGGATTCAGGATTAAGTACTAAGTACAACTGGGTGTGACCCCAAAGCAACAACAAATAGAATTACGCCAAGCACTTTTAATTCTTTAGCAAGAGTAATCCTTACCAAGCTTCTAAGTTGTTATTTACATTTCACAGATGAGAACACTAAAGCTTAGGAAAAATATATTTAAGTAAGAATGATATATTTTCTTCCCATTTTCTAGTCCAATGAATCCAGAAGAACTCACCACTAGGTTTAAATGAAGGTACTGCAGAAAAAAAATAGGATAAAATGGAACATATTTAGGAAAATGATGAGAGAAAAAAGGTCTCTAGAGTAAAGGAATATAAAGAAGAGGAGAATAAACTGTCCACTACATACAGTGAATGAGGCTCAGAGCTTCTCTTGCACACAGAGAACCATTGATTTCATCATCGAGACATTCCATGTTGCAAAAATATCTCTCACAATTTGAAAACATTATTGTTATTTATATCTATATTTCTTTGTCTCTTTTGGGTGTAGAAGTAGATGTTTATTACTTTCTTTCATCTGACAGAAGTAGGTTACCCAGGCACCCCCAAATTTACAGAAACCACATCTCCCTGATGAATCAGCACACAGCATGCCCTCTCTGGTGGGGATTTTGCCTCCCCTTGTAGGAAATGTCAATATCCATTGTCAGAATGTCCTATTTCCATGCTGACCATCACTTTCTTCCTTTGTAAAGAAGGGCAGGGCTGTCTTAAGTAATACTTCCCCCAGTAAGAGGATTCACTGAGTGACTATATTTCCATAGAGCAACTTTTGCAATTTCGCAGCAGTCTTTTTGGTGGTGACCCCCTGTTTCTCAAGAGCTGATAATATTATTTTTTGGATGCCAAAGTCCAGCTTTCACCGTGTAAAAGCCAGAACTTTCTTCCCTTAAGGCAAAAGCAGTCATGTCCTGTTAGAATCTTTGATTTACTTCCTGTTGCCTAGATAAAAAACAAAAATCAAAGTTTCATCTTGACTTTAACTACAGGATCATCAGGGACTGCTCATTTCCTGAGTTCATCTCATTCTGCCCCTTCCTTGATCCTTCCCTGCAGGTCTATAGACTTGCTTTCAATTATTAGAACATGTAGAGTTCCAGCCCCAAAGATATGGTACTTTTTATTCCTTATTCCTTCCTGCCTGGGATGTTCTCCTCTTTTATATTTCTTTCCTGACCAATCCAGTATAATAAATCAGTCAGGTTGATAAATCTCTAGTTAAGCAACCATTCTATTGTGACATTTTTTAACTTTTAACTTAGAAATAAATTTATTCTCATCTAGGAGCCGGAGAGAGCATGGAGGTAAGGCATTTGCCTTGCATACAGAAGGATAGTGGTTCAAATCTTGGCATCCCATATGTTCCCCCGAGCCTTCTAATAGCAATTTCTGTGCATAGAGCCAGGAGTAACCCCTGAGCACTGCTGGGTATGACCAAAAAAATAAATAAACAAATAAGTAAATAAAAGTTATGAAAGTATTTTAAAGAAGTCCTCTTATCTTTTACCTTGCTTAAGCCTAAATAGTACCTAGAATTAAAATGAGGAATTTCTTTTTTTTTTATTTGGTACTGTGGGTCTTTCAATTCATGTACAGGAAGATGAGTCAGTCCCAGGGTCCCAAGGACACAGTAATCAGGGACCACCCCTAGAAATCCTGACTATGATTGGAGATTACTAAGGGTATACCTAAGGATGCCAAGAGTCTGTGTAATGCCAGAATCAAATCATGGGTGACCACATAAGGCATGAACCCTCATCCCTATTCAATCTCTTTAGCCCATAAAAGCTTGCTTTGTTTAGTTTTTTTGTTTCATTTCCTTTTTTTCCCCTCACCTAATCTTTTCTTCATCCTATTCATCTCAGTTTGAAATTACAACATTTCATTTGAAAGACTGATCTCAACTTTTACTGCCCACCAGCCTGTAAGTTTTTGTGTGCAGGGACAATGTATATCTTTGTTCAACGTTGTATGTCCAGCCCAGGTCTATATGTAGATGTGGTTTAATAAATACTTGCTGAATGACTGAATGCATAGTTTACCAATTGTCAGGGTTACTAACTGGCTAGCTAATTCCATTCAAATTGTCTGGGCCTTTTTAAAATATTCTTTCTCAAATTTATATGCACAAAAACCCATCTCGGGATCTTGTTCGAGCATGGATTCCAATTCAGTAAGGACGGGAGTGTCTGCATTCCTAACAAGCTCCCAGGTGTTGTTACTGCTGCTGGACTGTGGAACATGCTTTGAGTAACAACGTCCCACAAGAAAAAACTAATAAAAGAGCTTTCGGGTCTGTCTCCCATGGCGACAGCCCTTGTTCTGAGAGCTCTGCATGGAATTGGGAGCATCCCAGTTTGCTTTCATTTTCAAGCTTTCAGGGATAAAGTTGCTTTCTGGTTTGTGGTATCTAATGCACGTAACCTACATCCTGACCAACAAAAACAAAAACCTTCTCTGTCCCTGGACTGCGCCATTTCTTTCACCTAGCATTATTCTTGGGTTCCCTGCAGGTACAAAGGTTGAAAATGCCAAACTGTCATCTCAGGCTCAGCTTTCACAAGGTGTGAAATATATCCGTTCTAATTTTATTTATTTTATTTTACTTTTTTTTTTTTTGGCAAAGGCAGCATCTTCAGAAACTATCCAAGTGAAAATTCAATAAAGGTATTTAATTTGAAAAGTTACCCTGTCAAAACTAAGCAGAAAAATAAAATCTCTACCAACTGAAACAAGGGATCTAAGTATAAACAACTAACTTGACTATTCTTGTAAAATAAAATGCATTTTAAGCAAAAAAAAAAAAAACCTCTCTCTTTCCCTTTCTTTCCCAACACATCCCTCCTTTCCTCTCTTCTTATCTGCCCCTGTCCAGTCTTTCCAGCCTTTTCAGGATGGGCTCCTGGTAACCATGGCTCCAGGTGAATGAATGAACGGTGTGTGTGTGTGTGTGTTGTGTAAATATGTCAGAAGGCCCAGGTGTGGATAAAAGTAACCACTACCACACATGTCAAAATCAGCTGTGTGTGTGTGTGTGTGTGTGTGTGTGTGTGTGTGTGTGTGTGTGTAAAAAGATAAGAAGGCCCAGGTGTGGATGAAAGTAACCACTACCACACATGTCAAAATCAGCTCCAGGCTACCTAGTTGTTCTAACATTTCAATTATCCCCACTGGACAGTCCCCATATTCTATGATTGAGATACCTTTCCTCTTTTTTTATTATCTGAGATTATGAATTTGCTACACAACTTCAGTACACTAGAAACCATTGATTATATTCCTAGTCATAGATCATTTAGTCTATGTGCAAAAATAAATGACTGTTGTTTTGCTTTGAACTATTTTTTATATTTGATTTTAATAGCTTAAGAAAATTGGAGTTAAGACATTTAAACACAGGAAAAACAAAGCTCTCACTTATTTCTTCAGCTATTTCTTTACAGGGTGGGAGTACAAGTGTTTTTCTAAATTTGTTATCAGTGTTTAGCCTTAGCTCATTTCCAATCTTTCTATCTAAAATTATTTTTACTGAAGTTCTTGTTCAACAGGAGGGGGGGAGCTCTCGAAATCCTTTGCTCTATGTGGGACTGTGAGTGTTATATAAGGTTCTTGCCAACTCTCTTATGAAATCTTATAGTCACAAGTGTGACACGAATATGATTATTTCCTGTAATACCTCTCTACCTTGGGAGACAAGCTGAAGTGAACAACCTTAATTGCAATCAATAACAAGAAGTATAATGGTCTAACTTTAACATATTTATTGGACATGGCACTCATTATTAGCCCCCGGATTCAATGGAAAAGAATTTGACAGGCACATATCAAGGAAACAAGACCTAATCTTAAAATATTATGTGCTTGTGCATTTGTTTGTACATTGATTGTGTGACCCTGCATATTAAACTGTATTTAACCAATACATTTGATTAATTTTCCTCTTATGGGTGCATAGATTTGTGTTTATGTGTAATATATGTGATTAAAGAAAAATAGTCCATAGAATAACTGGGTTGACAAACTTGTTAAGTCACATCCTATTTCATTTAATGTTAAATTTTAATGTTTATTGAATTACTATGTGTGTTGTTATTATATGGCAATATTTTTCTGCATTTTTTATTTTAATCAAAGTGGATTACAAATCTTTCACAGTGATATTTTAGGTATATAGTGATATTGAATCTAATACTTTGTTATAATGAAGGCAACATGGTTATAATAATATTGATGATTATGATTTTTCTTTTGGGTATTTTGGTTTATTTGGGGGCCATTTCTGGTGATGTTCAGGGGTTACTCCTGGCTCTGTGTTCAGAGATCACTCTCAGTGGACTTCAGTGACCATTTGAGATGCCAGGGATCAAACTTAGATTGGCTGTATTCAAGAAAGTTTTACTTTCTGTGCTATCTCTCTGGCCTCTGTGATTATGCTTTAGATAAAAAATTAACCTCTACCTCTGTCCCCACCAAAATTCCTAAACCCTGTTGCATTATTTTATGTTATTTTTAAGTTTGCCCTATCCTACCCCCATGGCATGTCTTCTTAAGGAAGAATCTGTAATCATAAATAGAGCCAGTAGATTTCTATAGAACTAATGAGGTTGTACCAGAGTTTCACCAACTCTCTAAAATCATGTGCCACTTAGCATATGTTACAAAGTAATATACAATTTAGTATGTGTGTCTGGTTTTGGAGGAAATAACATAACTGCTTTCATAAATCTTAATTAAAGCAATTTCCCTTGGGCATATTTGTTCGTTCTCTTTTTATGCTCATCTGAAATATCATCTTGTAAGAGAACCTATTGTACCAATTTAACCTTTATAGTCTCTCTTTTTTAATTATGAATGAGAAGGCATAAGCTGATGACATGAGTGTCTTTTTGTTGGAGGTGACTATTGTTATTAGAGAGGTCACAAGAACAGTAACTAGGTCAATTTTTTTTTGCATGAGTTACTTTTTTTTAACAAACTTGCCCACCGACTTACCTCTTTCTCTGAGGGAAAACCAACCATGACCTTTACCTGACTAAAAATAACTACCCCAAACATCTTCCTGAAGCAAAACTCCAACTATTTTTCTTTCCATATACTATCCTTCCTACCTAATTTTCATGTGTAATGAAATGTATGTAATAGCATGTATGTCAGTATTGGGACAAAGAAGTACTTATAAAATACAACAGGGATATAATTTCAACTTCAGTCTTCAGTTTATTAACTCTGGGGTGTTTGTGTCTTTACTACAAAAATAGGTTCTTTCTATACCAAATAAATGTAGCAAGGACAACAATAAAATGGATAAGTAATATTCAACTGTACCAAGTGAAAAGTAAAATCCATTTCTGGATCTTATTTCCATTCCCAAAAGATAGTTTTTAAAAAATATCTCTTCTCTGTTTTCCAAAACCTATTTGAATTTATGCTGATAAATATGTATATGTATAAACTTACACACGTATTCATAAGTGTTCATGTTACCAAGCAAAGCTTGCAAGTGGAATAGAACGTTAAAAATGTTTGGATGTTAGCACGTATACATGCAGAACTGTCATTCTGTTCCATTATACAGTCAACTATAATTTAGTTAATGACTTTAGCTTTTGTCGCATATGACTATTTGACTCTTTTAAGCCATTCTGTGATACACATACACTCATATTTAGTTAGTAAGCAAATATGCTATTATAAGAAGTAAACCTGTTGGAAGAAAATTTTCTAAAGAAAAATATTCCTGTGTTTAAGTACTAATATTTTTGTAGACAAAGTTATATTCTCCAGAAGACTAGTAATACATGTTTCCTCAACATTAGGAAGACCTGTGTTTGTAAGCCCTCAATAGTTCATGATATTATAAGAGTTTTTTTAAAAGTAAAAATTCTGATGATGAATAAAAAAGCCCACCATAGTGTATTTAATTAGAAGTGAAGTATGAATTTTCATTTACTAAATGACTGAAGAAAAAATGTTGGCACTCTTGTAGGGTAGAGGGGATCCAATGATACTGGAACTTGGGAAGTGGATTTGGAAAAGTAACATATGTTTGAAATGCTGCAAAATTATACTCCTAAAACATACAGTCTTAAAACTATTGCCCAAAGGAACTGTTTTAAAAATATTTTTAAAGTCTATCATATTTGGTCCAGCAAGACAGCACAAAAGGCCCCAATCTGGACTCTCTACAAGTGTTCATAAAGTGATCCTGATTGAGAGCATAGTACTAGAAGTATCCCTTGAGTATCACTACATGTGGACTCAAAGCTATGAAATAAAAATTATTTTCTTCCCTTTTTAAATTTATTCTTAAATCAGCCTGTTTAAATATCAACCCTGTTTAATTTGATAAAGGCTATTACCACCATATTAAAATACAAATCTAAAAATGCTCAAGTTTTCTATCCCAATTCTAAATAAATTCTGACACCAATGCTTCAGTTGGGATTTCAAAGCTTTCAGTTATAGCTTTCATTTGCCTTCTTTCTCAATTATTTCATTTATTAAATGAAAATAATTTGAAAATGATTTGAGTAGAACCTGGGAAAAACTTAGAAATTTCTATGTGTGCTCACATTTGGGTTCTAAGAACTCTTCATCACTTCATCACAAGCTATTGCACTCTCACCTCTCCTCTCCTCATCTACCGGTATATCAAACTTTACAAAGTAGACTGTGGCAGCCGCACTTTACTCTTGATTTTAGCAGTTCATTCCCATATCCATTTTCCATTTGATAAAGTAAAAGCATCTTGATTTCAACTATTAGGTATATAAAAGAGGTCTCTTAGATTAAGTAGCCAAAATACAGTCCTAAAAACCAACCAGAAAAGGGTGAAGTAAAATAACACACACCTCCTCACACATACTTGAAAACCTGGAAGACAGCTAGACTACAGAAATAGCCTTCCTTGGCAGCTTTTTGACCAGGTTCTTAGTACTCTTCACTGTAAGTTTCAAATTACCTGTGTACTTGTCCACTTGGGAGATGTGGGCCTCCTTTCTGAGAATGAGTGCACTTGAGATATTTTTTAAACCCACAAAACCTGGGTTTCTAATGATCCATCAGATCTACAAGAACACATTAGTACATGTTGATCTATAAGGGTCTGGAGTATTCTGAAATGATGCTTACTCTTTTTTCACAAAAATTAGGGAGAAAAAGGTAGTATATTAGATAATGTATTTGGTTTGCAGGTTGTTGAATCATGGTCAATTCTTAGCACCCCCTCTGGTCTCCTGAGTTCAGAGCAAGGGTAAGCCCTGAACACCATCAAATGTGGTTCAAAGCCAAAAAAATCCCAAAGCATTAAATTTTCTACTAACCCAATTCTCTCTTCCCCTGGCTGAATACGTGTTACAGCAATAATGATGCTGGTATCATGGATTATAAGCTTATTGTTTGTCTGTAAGACTGCATGCAA
This sequence comes from Crocidura indochinensis, assembly GCA_004027635.1. Lineage (NCBI taxonomy): Eukaryota > Metazoa > Chordata > Mammalia > Eulipotyphla > Soricidae > Crocidura > Crocidura indochinensis. Next base: position 14,046 of record PVKC010026923.1, read on the forward strand.
TCCTTTTTATCTCACATACACTGACTCTGTTTTACTCTTTAAAAAATTTCAAGGCAGTCCTGGTTTGTAATACTCTATATTTTCCTCGATTTAACCATGAGAAAAAATAGTGCATACAATGATTAACTATTGCTGCCGTTGCCTCAAAGTTAAAATTTGAAGCTAGTCTGATGCATTCCACACCTATTATGAATTGATTCAACAAGTACTGTGAGGCATATGTGCTCTGCAGGTGTTCCTAAAGGCCTCCCATCAATTGGGATACCAGAAAATTTCGCAAAGAACCTCTTTTGTAGACTTAAACTTCTAGTTCAGAGAAACAGTATATAAATAAATGAATAACACCAGATGCTATAAATCCCAGGAAGCAGAGAAGAAAGTTTAGAAAAAATTGTAGAATAGAGTTGTTCAGGGAGGAATCTCTGCTAAGATGATATTTGACATTCTAACAAAATAGATAAGGGGATAGAGAGAAAGGACAAGAGGGGGAAAGAGGAGGAAAGAGAGAGATCAAGAGGGAGATTGAAGGGATGAGAGAGAGAAAGCTGTGTCTACCTGGTAGAAGAGCATTCCAGACACTTGGACCAGCACATGAAAATGCTATGGATTATCCCTGGCATGACTTTTGTGAAATAGTTCATGCTATTTTTATATTTTATATAATATGTAATTTTACATAATATATAACTTTTATATTTTATATCTAAATATTTATAGCCAGAATTTACACAAAACTTCCCAATCAGAATTCTTTGCCTATAATAAACAACAATTTCTGGTTTAATCACATTTTGAAAGAGAAAAGTAATCCAATCCACTCAGCACAATTCATAACCTGGAAAATTTTTGAATTATTTCTGCTGAAGTTAATTCTGTAGCTATTGCTGCCATGGAGACATTCTGAGAAGGGAGAACTTGGCCTTTGCCTCAGGAAACACTCCCCAGAAGTAGGTTCTTGATGCATTTGAGAAAGGATTGAACAGAGGAAAATTTTGAATGAATAACAATGGGGTGGCTAGTAGTTTATTAGAAATGAGCCTGTGTATAGAAGTAGCAGAAGAAAAAGTTGACCTGAAGAAAGACTTCAGTGACCTCACAGTCCTTCATTTGTGCAAGAATAGAAAGGAACTAGGTTTCCATATTGAAATATGGTCAAGAACTCTCTAGTTTTAAAATAATTACTCTGTGCATCGTTTGAGTTCTAAGCTTTTCATAATATGAACTATGTGGAGAACAAGTCTCAACAGTTCTTTGCAGAATCTCTCACTATGTTAGAGGCAGACTTCCACCTAAACATCCCACAGCAGAAGGAGGCATGAGAAGGGGAATGTGGCTGCAGACAGACTGACCCTGTGTAACATCCCCATCCTCCTCAGAACCTGAAATATTTTCCCATTCTGCCTGCTGGCCATGGCCTCACACTGCCTACACAGAATATTCACTCTAGCTTATATACAGATAAGGAGACTGTTTTTATAGAGTTTAGAAATGGCTCTTTAAAACAAAGTTTAAATCTAAACCAAAATTTGAAATTAAGGAAGATATTGTGTCATGCTAACATGATTGAACCGCTGTGCTGTTGATTCAGTAAAGAAATACAGTGAATAGAACTGGTGATAAACAGGTAGAGTTTTAGTAACCGTGGTTTGAGCACTGTCTGGCTACCACTTTAGAAACTAATAAGAAAGATTTAGGTTGTTCCCATTATAAAGATAAGCATTTAGGATCCAGAGAGAAAGCTTAGCATGTAGGAGTTTGCCTTGCAAGTGACCAATCAGGGTTAGATCCCTGTCATCTCATATAACACCTAAGCCTACCAGGAATGATGTGTGAGCACTGAGCATGATCATGTGTGGTTCCCAAATGAATGAATGAATGAATGAATGAAAATCAGCA
>PVKC010026924.1:0-15952 GCA_004027635.1 Crocidura indochinensis
CACTTCATTCCTGATCAGGTCTAAAACTGACCATTCCAATGAGCTGCAGCTCAAACATCACATAGAAAATCCTGGATCTGATTCTCTTTGGAGCAGTCAGCATGAAATGTAATGAAATTCAAAATAGACAGGATACACATGCTCCAGAGGGAAGTCATTAATACCCATGAATAATGATAAAGCAAAATACCATCTGCCAGGATAATGTGGCAAATCTTTTTAAAATTCCAATTAGCCTATAAACCAGAGACAGGGAGCAAATATGCTCTCCCTGCCATGTGAGACCATGTGTCCATGATGTCTCCATTGCTTTGTAAATAGACTCGACTGTGAGTGATGGAAGGGAACATTAGCCACTTATGAATACATTTTGGAGAATACATTCCTTATTCTTTAGGACATGAGAACCGTTTACATAACTGGGTGAAATAAAATGTTACAATCTTAAAAAAAAATGATATAATCTGATCATGAATCTATGCCCCTCCACATATATTTTAATTGTGTTGGCAAGAAAACTAGTATCGCTATATAAATGCAGTATATCAATTTTGTTGTAACAATGTAGTTGGATTTCATCTTTATGAAGCATTTCTATCGTCCTTCATCCCTGGCAAATTGGTCTAGTTTATGATGAATTCAGATCTTCTAAGTCATTTTCATGAGCTGCATTTTATGAAGCAAAGAGCTATTAAAATTATAACATCCATTATTAGAATGGTTGCAGTACAGCCTGAAAAATATATTCTTATTACAAACGCATAAAATTGTTCTACAGACAAACTAGTCTCTTACTTGTCCTTTGAAATATTGCACGCAGCAAAACAATGGACTTCTCAACACTGTTTTGTCCCAATAGCACTGGCTTTGCTGTGCTATACTGCAATGTAGAAAACATTGAAATTGGTAGACTGAGAATTGCTAGTCCCAATACTTCAGTGACTTGCTGGTACGATTTCTAGTAGTCGCTTTGTTTCCTTATCTATAAAATCTCTTCACTGCCTCAAAGTGCTGTTATAGGATTCAAAAGAGCTGAATGTGCAGATGATCTTGTAAAATGTTTTAAACCCCTCCAATAGCCATTTTCAATGATCATAACTATATAAAGTAGGGCAGAATTGTCTGCTTATATTAAGAGCTAGAATTATACATTATAAAGAACAAAAAGACCTCTGCACAGGCCTGGAGCTCCATTGCTGTGAGATTAGGCAGCTATTGTTTAATCAGAGGGACTATTGTTCTCCTGTGATCTGTTGCATTCCTGGAGCTATTATTTTTGAAGTTAAAAACCTGACCTGCAACTGAAAGATAGTACAGCGGGTAGGGCACTTGCCTTGAACACAGCTAATCTGGGTTCAGTCCCAGCATCCCATATGGTCCTCCAAGCTAGCTAAGAATGATCCCTGAGCAAAGAGCCAGAAATAAGCCCACCCACAGCTGGGTGGGTCGCAAAAACAAACAAAATATCTAATTTACCACCAAGTTCTTTCCAGTTCCAAGGAGTTATGTTTGGGTCTACTTGGAGTTTGAATAATAGTTTTATTAGAATTGGGCACCTCATTAATAATAGTTTTATTAGAATTGGGCACCTCATTCCAATGATTAACAATATAACCACATTCCATTATGCAAAAGCTTAAAATATCAGGGTTTAAATTCCAAAGTCATATGATACAGTATATTTCAAAACCCCAAACCTGTGTTTCCTGCACATGTATGATCACATCAAGCAATATGAAGTGGAGAGTACTTAGTTCACTACAGATCATCTACAAAACAGTTCTTCTGCTGATGTTCAAAAAGTATTGTAGTCAGTCTTGGTTCAGTATCAATTTATATCTGCATATCTTTTGACTTCACAATTTTGCTTCTAAAAATCTGTCCTAATAAAAATCATGTTGTATGCATAAGGATGGAAGTGATATGCAAGGATAGGCATAAAGTCATTTAGCAGCACAGAATTAGGAATTGCAAACCTATACGAATAAGATTGCATCATTACAGAACATTTCCCATTAGGATACAATAAAGCTGATTTTTTAAAAATTAGAAAGTTGTTTCTATGAGTCACACAGTGATCTCCAAGACATGGTATGAAGGAAAAATAGAACAGTGGATGCTCGGATGATAATGTCATGCCAATGATGGTTCATCGATTGTAACCAAGAAACCATTCTGTGAGGGAAGAGTTTTGACAATAGATAGCTGGAACCTCTGCAAGTGTCAGAAGGTAAAGAAATTATCTGTCCTGGGGCCCAGGAGATAGCATGGAGGTAAGGCGTTTGCCTTTCATGCAAAAGGTCATCGGTTCGAATCCCGGTGCCCCAGATGGTCCCCCCTGCCTGCCAGGAGCAATTTCTGAGCATGGAGCCAGGAGTAACCCCTGAGCACTGCCAGGTGTGACCCAAAAACAAAAAAAAAAAAATAAATTATGTGTCCGTCATGTACTTAACTTTGGTAGGAACTTAAAATTGCTCAAAGTGACTTTTTCTTAAAAGAAAAATCAAGTGCAATCCCATTTAGGTAACACTCAAAACAAAACCAGATATATATGTATATAATGTGCATAAGCAAGTGCCCAGAGAGGGGAACTGATTGAGCTTACACCAAATAGTATGAGTCTTCGTTGGAAAGAGACAGGACAGAAGATATGGTGAGGAGATACTGTTATTTTTATTTCATGCCTTCTAAAATTGTTAAATACCAGAATAAACACAATTCTGTATTTTTTCAATAGATAAGAGAAATACCACACACTAAAATGTTCTTTTAGCAAACTAAATATGAGGACCTAAGATGAGTCAGATGTCAGTCACCTTTTTTTTGGGGGGGGGGGGTTGGGTTTTGGGTCACACCTGGCAGCGCTCCAGGGTTACTCCTAGCTCTATGCTCAGAAATCACTCCTGGCAGACTCGGGAGACCATATGAAATTTCGGAATTCGAACCACCGACCTTCTGATTGCAAGGCAAACGCCTTACCTCCATGCTGTCTCTCGGGCCCCGTCAGTCAATATATCTGAGAATAAATTAACTCAAGTAAGGTTTAAATCTTACATGTTCTATTTATTTCTTCAAAAACTTAATTCAGAGTCCTACTGAAATGTTGCTAGAAACACTGAACAAAAAAATAATTAAATAAATAAAATAAAACAGAGACAAAAATGCCAAGAAAGGAGAGAAATGGAGGAGGAAAAGAGTATATTTGGATATACTAGAAGGAAAAGGGTCAGCTTCTTCTCTGGTGTAGAGATGAGACTTCTCTGTGTGTATATACCAACACAAAATCCATACAACCCAATTCACCTTAATTATTAAGTGAAGGAAGCCAAAAGAAGAAAGACAAATACAGGATCTCACTTTTCTGTGGTATATAAAATAATTGTATCTGGAAGAATAATGAAGTAAAGAGGATTCCTGGATTACCCTTGACCACAGAGCCTAAGGAAGAGGACTCAGAAGAAAAGAAATCAAGATGGGAAGAAAAAAATGAGACAGGGAGTAAAGGGAAACGGGGGTCTGGGCTTTGGTTGTGTTGGGATATGGAGAGTGGTATCTCTATATATTCAAACCAGACTTAACACTGAAAACATGTAATCTAAGCTGGGAACACCAAACTTTAATGTGACTGTCAAGGTGAAAGGCACAGGGTAGTGGAAGTTGATTGCAAGGTAGGGAATGACAGAGTATTCTCTGGGGAATGACTAGTGATAGAAGTTAACACTGGTGGTAGGATTGGTGTTGAAATATTATATGCCTAAAACTCAACTGTCAATAACTTTGTAAACCAAAGTTCTGTAATTAAATTTAAAATTTTTTAATTAATATAGGGGCTGGAGTAATAGTGATAGTACAGTGGGTAGGGCATTTGCCTTGCACATGGCCAACCAGAGTTCAATTCCTGGCATCCCATATACTTCCCTGAGCCTGCCAGGAGTGATTCCTGAGTGCAAACTAGGAGTAACCCCTGAGCACTGTTGGATGTGGCCCAACTCCCCGACCCAGATGAATCTATCAAGGAGTCAGGGTGGGGAGGTCGGAAGGAGGGAACCAGCATCATGAAGTGGAAAAAAAGATGAGAACATTGTTGTCTGAACAACTTTGTTACTAAGAAATTAGGACAGTAAATTAAGCAGAATGGCTTCAATTAAATTAACTAAAGACAAAAATGCTGTCATCTTAGCATAACTTTAAATTATATATATCATTTATTGAAATATAAAGATTTTCATTTACACATTTTAAAACAAAAATAAGAACAGGACTATTTCCAATACATTTTTGAATTGGTAGAACTTTTCTATGAAGTTGAGTTCTCACACATTCACCACACCAATGATTTGGGGCAAAATGTATTTTTTCTCTTTATTATTTCTAAAATATAAATTTTGGACATTCAAAAGTGCAACAGTTAATGTGCCTGTGGGGGATATCACAGTTAAAAAATATAAACAAAGGCAGTGATACAGCTTGTCATAAATGTTTTGGTAGTATTCTCCAAGTCTATATAGAAATACATATATACATATTGATGTATAACATCATTTTCTCTTCCGTCCCTCTTCACAAAAACAGGACCATTTTGTACAGATTGGCAGACCACATTTTAAGGACATCATTGATGATTTAGAAAATTAGAAATTATGTTACACAGGCCAACTTTGATTGTCTTCATGGATATTCAAAGCAGGAACGACTGGGAAATTTTCATCTGGGGACTTTGCACAAGAGGAAACAAATCTGTGATATTCTGGAAACATCATTTAAAAAAAAAAAAGGATCAATTGCAATCACATAAAACCAGGTAGAAATGTTTGTAAAGACTGAAACCTGCTGGCCTGAGAATTCTCATCCAGTTTCATAATGTCACTCCAGACTCAAAGAAACATCAAAATGCTAAGCACCCACATAAAGAAGGCTGTACAAGAGAGCAAGCGATAAACAGAATGCTTGAGCTGTGATTCCAGAAACACAAATGCATTTCAAGTCTAGTTGGCTCTACAGAACCTAGTCAGGTTTTCTTTTTTAATTGGCCAATCTGGCTCAGTCTTCACACTAAGTATGAAAAGCTAGATAGCAAAGTTGGGTCTTGCATTGAGACAACACCAGTATGCAGTCAAGTACCTTGTTATTGCTTCTCCATCTTCCAAAGCCTCACCTGCCAAGAGCATACACCGTGATTGCAATAATCACAGCACATGTTTCATTCATGGGGTCCCAGCAATGAAGCGGTATTGCAAAGAATGTCAATGAGCTTGCACCAACCCTTCTGATAGTTTGGGTAAATGTGGCCATGTGTTTTGCTATCTCACCCCCCTACCCCCAGTTTTAGTAAATCCTTTTTGCTTTGCATAAGAATTAAATACAAAATGACTATACAGAAACTGGGCATGTTGGATAGCATCATTTCTCTCCCTATCTTTGCCTGAGCAAAGAAGTCTGGGGGAGGCAGAGAAATTTAGTTCATCCAGGCCAGGGGAAGCACTAACTTCTCTACCAAAGCAAGACTTCACTTTCAGGGCTTTAGCTAAGAATAGGCAGTTCAATAATGGAAGAGTAGCAATTGCTAGATAGACGGTATTAAAGGTCACTGATCTGAAGCCAAGGGTTAAAAAGCCTGCTTTCTGCATGGTTGGATTCTAACCCAGCGCCAAATTACAAACTGTCTTTTTTCCTCTTTTTTTCACAGCAACTTCCCATCACTGATGCTAGTTTTTCACGCCTGATCAGGAAGTTTACAAAAATACAGATTTCTGCTCCTCTCCTTCTCGATCTCCAATTTAATCATTCAGAATCTGCAAGCATCCTTCTGACACTTTCGGTGTCAGGGTTTGTAGAATTATACTTCCATATGTTGGGGTTCACCAGCAATTTTTCTGAGAATTATATTTTCCATTGGAAAAACATGGGAAATATTGTCAGATATAATATAATTATGCCTTTATGTTGGTTGAGAACATTTAGGATTTAGGAGTTTTGTTTGCTTCAAATCCCATTACTTGAGAGGGAAGTTCATTGTTTTCAGTACATATTGTTTTTCATATTAGGACACCATTAAAATTTTTACTTCCTGGAAGACACTACTTTTACTTGTTCTCTATGTTCAACTAAATTTAATCCACTAAAGCTATTACCATATTTTATAGAGAAGCATATGTTATTTAATATAAATGTCAAAAACTTTCAAAATTGTCACCTACTTAGTAAGGATTTTTTTTCTAATTGTGCTTTCTCTGTAGGGAAAAACGTGTTAGATATTACACATTAGCATTACTGATAACAGTAGTATTATTATAAACATAGATTACAATATGAAAATGGGTTTTTGGGTCTCTAAACCCAAATCTATTAAACAAGGTTGGCTAGTTATTCTATTTTAATCTTTTTTTAACATACACAAAAAAGTTAAAATGCTATAGTACCAGTACCTTTTAAGGTTCAAAAGTGGTTTTGTATGTACTTCTTAAAATTCAACAGCAGCTGATACCAAGTTTTAAGCAGGAAGTACATGGATGAATTGAGTGGTCTCTTCACAAGTCTCCAGAAGACAGTTAATACAAATCTAAACACATCCTTGGTTAGAGTTATTTACATAATTACAAGGCTGGAATTTTGTTGTAGTAAAAATTACATTACGTTGGATTCTCACCAATGCCCTTGAAAGCCAAAGTTTGTCTTCCGTGGCCTATTATTTCCTTGTCCATCTACCACCAAACTTTACACTCCGCTGAGATGCTACTGAAGCATTGCAAGAGGCAATGCTGGAAAAGTTCAATTCAAAATATTCCACTCTTTCATGTTTAAAAAGCTCCCTGAGGTCCTTGGTGGGGAACTTCTTTTAACACATCATCCAAGTCCTCTCAAATTTTGCATTTGCAATAAAGTGGTTTTCTTGCAGGGATTCCAGGTAGCTCCAGAGATGGAAGGTATGTTACAGGAAACTGTCCTCCACCAGGTCTGAGGAGTCTATGCCAATGTCATCCATCATATCGATGTCTTCAATGGTCTCATCCTCTCTCTTAATGAATGTAGAACTGCTAGAGCCTGTCTCAATGGCACTCTCTTCAGAGGTTTGTGAGCTAGAGGAAAAAGAGAATGTGAAAGGTTATAGGCCATAGTTCAGGGCTTCCTTGTGTTGGTCTATAGAATTACAGCCTTTATAATTTGAATTATAATTTAAGTACATCATTTGAGTAAGAATTATAACTTGACCCTTTGGCAAGATTCTGTCACCCAACAGCCCAATCACCAATCACACTATAAAGGACCACCTAGAGATAAATGAAAGTACACAGGCCACTTTAAGTTGGTCCATTTTAAGTTTGGGGGTGTAAGACCCAGTGGTGTCTATGGGTTTCTTCTGCTCTGTGCTCAGGGAACTATACATAGGGTCTGTCAAAAGGGTAGTGTCTCTCAGGGATTAAACTGAGACCAGCTGCAATCATTACTATCTCTTCAGTACCACATTTTGGTTTCCTTCCTACCAAATCTTACATCAAAGTTGCTCATGGGATCAAATCACGTGTGCTATAGCGAAATCAGCCATTTCTCTCCCCACAAAGCCCTGAAAATCCACATTATATTCTCAGAATTCCATTAACCCAACTCCTAGAAAAGTACGTTCCCCAACCCAAACCCTCCTATATGCTTCCTTCTGAGTGAGTCTTCAAGTGATGGTACTTTCTTAAAGGTATTTTCTTAAAGAGGGTGAGACTGGAAGGAAGTTTCAGGATTAAAAGGTTTAGGTATATGACAAGGTCCTCTCACTTCCAAACAATTTGACCCCTGCAGTAGTTCGTTGGCCTAAAGAGTGGGAGAATGACAGAATCCAACTATATCTCTGTGTTATGGTGATTAAGTAATGAAGTCCTGAGCCCAGTACCTAGAATATAAATGTTAATACTTATGATTAAATGTTAGCTCTTATTATTGCCATTATTAAAGCTCTTACCTAAAATTGAATAGGGCCTTATTATGTGATAATAATGATACTAAATTATGTGTTATAATTTTCTTAGGTGTGGCAATGATATTACAGTTATGGAAAATTGCCCACATCCTTAGATAATTGTGTACTGGTGAGTTGAGAGTTAAGTGTCCTGGAGATTTCTACCAAGTATCAAAATTTACCAAAGAAAGTGTGTGTGTGTGTGTGTGTGTGTGTGTGTGTGTGTGTGTGTGTGTGTGTGTACACCATCTATTATTATGGACTTAAAAGCTAGATAAAGCAAATGTGTCATATGTGAGTGGCTAACTTGCAGATGTAATTTGACTACCTAAGAAAATAATCTTCCTAAGCCAGTGATGATTCCTGTCTCCCTCCTTTCACTGACCTCATTAACATGTTGCCTTGTATTTCGATATTTTTAGCTCCATTTTTTCTCCCCAAATGACCATAATTTCTTCTTATTGTCAGGCTGTATTATGCTCTATACAGTTAGCACTCTCCTCTCATACTCCCATTTTCACACACACACACACACACACACACACACACACACACACACACTTCTTCCCTCCCTATCCCAAATCAAGAACTCTCAATTCTCCAGATTGTTTTCTGCCTCTCAGCCTAGTCTGATTCTTCAGTCTCCCTGCCTACCTTCCCAAATCTATTACCTAGCAGAAATGTGAGTCAGATTGGGTAGAAACTCATAAAGTATTCCAGGGTCCACATATCTTGAAAAGCTTATAGAACCTGGGACAGGATTTCGTGACTCCACCAACTGGCTTCTTCCAGTAATCAAGCCTTTGCCTACCCTCATTTGTACTCTATCCCGTGCCCCATTCTACCCTAGCCCTAGAACCTCATAATTCCCAGTATAACTAGAAGGAGGCCAGACTCCTTTCTCAATTCCCTGGATGCTGATTTTAGCCCAGTGAGGATCCACATTTATAGTGTTTCCTTAAACACTATGGCTTTCACAACAGAATTCCTCCTTGGAGATAAGTTCTACCACTGAGTCTCTATTCCTAGTGTGGCCCCTTGGCCTGATCTATTCTTCTGTCTACTAGTCCGTTTGTTAAATAAAAGGCAGCATGGCACACACAGAGGAAGTTAATTAATGTGAAGATTCAGCATTGGCTCAACATTGCTGATTGCCAGTCTTCATGTTTGATTCTGGAAATAATGGTTTGGCTTGCTTCTGGTTCCCAAACCACAGAGCCCATTTTATAACCTAGGAGCTGAACCCCAACAAGTTTTACTCTAGTACCTTCCTACCTGCTTGCCTGGGCCCAGAGCATCCTAGCAATAGGGTGTCCATTCATGTTACCAACTGAAGTGTATCCATACTTGCCAAATTCACATGGTGAAGCCCTAACTATAGTCAGTTGTGACTGTATTTGGAGTTAGGTACTATAAGGAAATGATTTAGGATAAATGAGGTTAATAAAGTAGGGCATTTAGTTGTCCCATAATAGAAAGATGGAGACAGAGAGATAAGACAGCAGGGCACTTGCCTTGCATGTGCTCAATCTGGTTTTTATCTCCAATATCCCATATGGCCCCACAAGCCCACCAAAAGTCATCCCTGATCCATGAATAAGTCTTGAGCACTACCCAAAAACAAAAAAATAAAGATTAAATAAATTTTAAAAATAAAAGAAGGTAAATTGATAGTTATAGCCTCTAGAAGGACTCCTCCCATGTTTTGCTTGTCTGATTTTTGTCCCATTTTATTTTTTTTCTTCTCTTTCCTTCAAACAGAACTACACAACTTGAACCATGTTGTTCCACCCCTCAAATGGAGGAGAAAGTAATGGAGGGTACCAAGATCAAACAGTCATATGAATATTAAGAAGAAATAAAAAAAAAAGATCAAACTTAAACACCAAATCCAAAACCAATGACAGCAGAATCGATACCCAATTTACAAATACTAGACACAGAGAGAACCACTTATAATAGCAGCCTGGGAGGTAAAAGAGGGGGATATGGAATGTATGCTGGGGACAGGAGTGGAGGGAAGACAACATTGGTGGTGGGAACGCCCCTGATTCAATATCACTATGTATCTAAAATATTACTGTGAAAGATATGTAATCACCTTGATTAAAATAAAAGAAAGATGGTATCACCTGCAAACCAAAAAGCAGGGCCTCTTTGACTTGACAAAATAAATAAATAAACATTATTTTCAAATGTCCTAAGTAAAATATATTAGAAAGGAAAATCAGACAGGCCACTTGCCTTGTCTTTGGGTCACATAAAATATACCCTTCGGTTTAAAACAAGCAAACAAAGAAACAGTATTTTTTAAGTTACCTGGTGTGTACAAATATTCTATAAACCATATCGAAACTGGTTGAAATAATATGCCTCCACATTAGCAATGTTATGTGCTTCTGTTTAAATAATCACATAAAGTTAATGACTGAAAAAGAGAAGAAAACAAGAGTCCTGATGAAGAGGAGGAAAAAATAAGCCTCAAATCAAGGACCAGTTTTTCTTTCTCCTGTCCTTGCTCATGGGCAATGCAAACAGAGTAAGAAATTGGATATGATTCCCATCACCATAGCTCTAGTCCCAGCTGCACATATTACCTCTGTTAGCTCAGGAATAAGTCCTGAGAACATGGCATGGCCTAAACCCTCTAAAAATAATTTAACTGATTATTCAAGGAAGCAAAAGGAGGTAAGACAAAACTATCAGCCAAATGCAATGTATGATTCTATATATGCGAAAGAATCAAGATAATCTAAACATTGACAACATATCTTACATTCTAACTGATTTGTGGTCAATAGGAAAGGAGGGTAAGATAATGGTTATTTTGTAGTTTTGTTTTGGGGCTTGTTTTTGGTTTGCATTTTAGGGAAAAACTCCTGACAGCAATTTATTCCTACCTCTGCACATAGAGATCACTTGTGATGTTATGGTGATGCTTGAGAGACTTTATGTGATGCCAGAATCAGATGAGATCAGCTGCAGGCAAGGAAAGCATTCCACCCGATATACTGTCTGGTCTTATTGTAGTTGTTTTTAATAACTGTGGCTCTTTTGATGAAAGAGATTTCTTATCTTTCAAAAGCTACATATTGGGATATATATGAAATATATATATGAATATATATGAAATATTATAAATGAATATATACGAAATATATATGAATATATTTACTCATATATTCTATATATATTCAATGTATATTCAATATATGAAATATATTTCATATATATATGAAATTATATGAGATCTGGGTCTGATTCAGGATTTTAATTCATGAGTCTGGATGATCCTTGCTGTGTTTCCCATTATTACAATTTGCAGCTGATGGAGTATCAAAGAGCCAACTCAGATTCTCTTTTCATTTCACAACTAAAAAGAAACAGCAAGTAAAGCTTATTGATGTGATCAGGGTCTCTGAACATGCAAGTCACAGACTGTCCCCCAACTCACATTAGAGTCATTTGCAAAGTGCTTTCAAAAGTTACCCCTGTGGCTCCAGAATGACAGTGCAGAGTAAGTTAAAGTATTTGCACTGCACACGGCCAAGAGTTGTTCAGCATCACCTAGAATGACTCCTGAACAGAGCCAGAAGTAAGCCCTGCGCACCAGAGTACGCCCTCCTCCACCCCCGCCAACAAACAAACTATAGAAGTGACTCTTGGAACATCTAATTCTCAAGAAAAATAAACCTCTAGCTTCTGACCACAGAATGGAATTTATACAGGAGAGAGTTGAGAGAGAGTGGACTGAAAGGGCTCAGTAGGTTGCAGCTAGAAATAAAGGCATTTTAGTTGATAGTCATGGTATAGTGACTAACTCCTAAAACATCAGTATTTACACTCTTTTAAATCAATGCTACCCCTATTTTTTATGTCCAGTTGAATTTTTCAAATGCTTTAAAACTAAGCTCTAAGGATTCTGTAATCTGGACCCACTCGGCTAATCTCATTCAGGTGTACTGAACCTAGAAGGTGCCAAATCTACCTGTGTCTATTCCTCTTGCCCAGGTCTTCCTCTTCATCTTCCTCTTCCTCCTCAGGAACAGGGTCAATATCAGGCAATGGGATGATGTAACCACTGTCTGCGCTCAGCCTCTGCTCGTCCAAGCTGCCCTCCCAGTCCTTCAGCTTGTCTTCCTCGTTCTTGTAGGGGACACCGATGTAGGAGTGGTCTGAGTCCACACGCATGCGTGCCACAGCGGGATGGTCACTCTTGAGGAAGTCGAGGTGAATCTTTTCATAACTCTACAAACATTTCAGAGCATATGGTTAATTGAGCATCACTGAGCCAATTTTCAAAGGAAAAACACGCTTAGAACTGTTGCCATATTTTCTTGCAAATGTGAGATTAAGATTCTTGAGGTCAAAAAAAAAAAAAAAGATTCTTGAGGTCAGCCAGAGATGAGGGTAACACAGAAAGAGGGGCTGATGGTGCACATTTCATTCTGATGGGTCTTTTTTTGTTTTTTGTTTTTGGTTTTTGGCTTTTTCGGCCACACCCATTTGATGCTCAGGAGTTACTCCTGGCTAAGTGCTCAGAAACTGCCCCTGGCTTGGGGAGAACATATGGGACGCTGGGGGATTGAACCATGGTCCTTCCTTGGCTAGCGCTTGCAAGGCAGACACCTTACCTCTAGCACCACCTCACCGGCCCCTCTGGTGGGCCTTAAGACACCAAGTGCCCCAACTCTGAGTCAATAGTCTGTGGACCATAAACACACATTCCCTTTTCTGGGATTACTATGGATGGACCCTTCTCCAGATTCATTACCTAAAGTCTCCTAATCCTAAAGTCTGGAGAAATCTCACTTAAAATTTTGTAGTCTTTGAAGATGGAGAGATAGAACAGCAGGTAGGGCAGCTGCCTTGTACCTGTATGGTCAATCTGGGTTCCATCCCTGCCACTCAATATGGTAAAGCACCATAGGAGTGATCCCTGAATGCAAAACCAGAAGTAAGCCATGAATACCACTGAGAGTGGCAAAAAAAAAGAAAAAGAAAAAAGCGCCCCATTTTCAGCAATCGTTCCAGTCTCTTCTCACCACCTATCTTCAAAGAATAGCTGACCTGTGATTCCTGTCCTCCCTCCTTCTGTTTCTCTTTTTTGTTTGTTTTTGTTTTTGGGGGTCACACCCAGTAGCGCTCAGGGGTTACTCCTGGCTCTATGCTCAGAAATTGCTCCTGGCAGGCACAGGGGACCATATGGAATGTCAGGATTCGAACCACCATCCTTCTGCATGCAAGGCAAACGCCTTACCTCCATACTATCTCTCTGCCCCCCCCTTTTCTCTTATAGGAGTTATAATGGGCAGCAAAACAATAAATAGACACCGTGTTTCATTTCCAGTTTGGCAAACAGCTTTCTCAGACTGCCCCTCCTTGAGAAGAGGTAAGGGAAGCCTTATGAAAACTCTATAGAGTGACTGATCTAAACCTAAGCAAATGAGCTTCCTGTAGAAGTAAGTGTGCCTAGTCTCCTTCTTAGCATTTCAGCAGAAAGTTTGTTTCATTCATTAACATATCCTCCTTGGCTCCGTGAAATTACATTTGTTCCTTTGAACAATGCTTCCTATTCCACAAAAAAGCAGCTGGAGCCACAGATAACAGCTGAGGTTGTTCCTTCCAGTCAGCTGGTAAAAGCCAATTTCGGCTGGATTAAAGTGCATTCAAATTAGCTATTTAATGACTGTGGGTGCCCTGAGACTTCTAAATGCACAGTAGCTTTGGATACTCAAACATCTGGCAACTAAAGTGCTTACAGGTGTTACACATTTAAGATGAAAGGAAGTCTGTGTAGGAAGGAGAGGATGTCCATTCATCACTGCCTGTAGGGGCCCAGGAAACAGTCCCTAAAGCACTGGCCACTGGATCACTCCACCTTTTCCCTCTTTTAAAAATGCTTCTTTCAAACAATGTGGGGGCTGGAGAGATAGTATACTAAGATACTTGTCTTGTACACAGTGAGCTAAGTTCAATCACCAGCATCCCATATGGTCCACTAAGTACACCAGGAGTGACTTCTGAGCAAAGAGCCAGAAATAAGCCCTGAGTATAGCTGGGCATATTCCAAAAGTCAAAATTTCAAAAATTAAAATAAAACAACATGGAACAAGTCTGTTCCCCTGATAGACCTAGCACTGATGACTGTCTTCTCCCTTTGACATTCATTCTCTCCCTCTTAAGAGGACCAGACCCACCTTTTTATATTGACCGGGCAACAGATTCTCCACAATTTCACTGAGGTGGTAAAATGAGGGCCTCTTCTCTGGCTCACTGTTCCAGCACTTCACCATGATCTCATAGCTGCAGAAGCAGAGAATTCAGAATTCACAGGGAGGCATAACAAGATTTCTTTCACCCACACAGCCTGACTAGCTCAAACATAGGTCCAAGAGAGAGGAAAGAGGCTCACACTTCACTGGTGGCATGGTCAGGCTTGGCCATCCTGTAGCCACTCTTGATCTTATTGTAGAAAGTTGAATCCACCATCATGCCAGGGTAGGGTGTGCCACCTGAAATTCCAAAACAACCAAAGGATTAACCATCGGGCATCCCACTGCTGGGATACCTGGGACAACATAGCTCATAAGAAAACATTTGGGAGTTCCTGTTTTGAAGTCCTAGTTCTCTCAAGGAAATCAAAAGTCATTATATCCTTGGCCTCAAAAACTTAAATTTAATCACAACTTTGAGGTAGATTTTACAACTTTATTTATTTAATTGATTAATTTTTTTGTTTGTTTTTTTGGTTTTTGGATTTTGGGCCTCACACGGTGAGACTCAGGAGCTATTCCTGGCTATGCACTCAGAAATCACACCTCGCTTAAGGGACCATATGAGATGCTGGGGGATCGAACCCGGTCCGTCCTAGGTTAGCATAGGCAAGGCAGATGCCTTATTGCTTGAGTCACCACTCTGGCCCAAAATTTTTTCAACTTTAAAAAAAGCAATAGGCTGGAAACTTCTAGAAAATTCTTGATTTTTAGTGAAAAATGAGACTCAGTTAACCCCCACAGAGATGACCCACAGTAATTTCCATTGGGAGAAAATTGGACAGAAAAAAATAAAAGAGATTTGAGGACTAGAAAGATAGCACAGGGTATGACGTGTTGGCCTCGCATACATCCAGTCCCATTTAGGTGCTCCCTGTTACCATCAGAAATGACCCCTGTGCACTTCCAGGTATTACACACACACACACACACACACACACACACACACACAACCTTGAGCTTTCTTAGACGCTTCAGAATAAAGAAGGTAATGGCATATCATAAGAATTAACACTATTATAAGCATGTAACCAAAAGTATAATAGCTGAATGAGTTTCCTGAGGAAGAATGGTAGAGGATTAGACAGGATCTAGAGATATTGGTGAAGGGATCCTGACAATGTGGTGGGTGTGGAGTTGGAACACTAAATGACTGAAACTCTATTAACAGTATTGTAAAACACAATACCTAAATAAAATTGGAAGAAGACCAAAAGAGAAATTTAGTTAAAATATTTCACATATCCAGAGAGGGATGAGACCAAAGAGGAAAAATATCTCTCTTTCTGCCACATCTAAAGAATAAATTCATGAAACATTTCACAAGTCAAAGCCAAGATGAACTTAGCTTCCTCTCCAAAGACTTCCCCAATCACTCTGAAACTCCATTCTCCAGGTTCCTGTTAGATTTTCTTTGTTTTTGTTTTCTTTTGGGAAGGGAGACCTCATTATTTACTCATGGCTCTGTGCTCAAAGATCACCCCTGGTGGGTCTCAGGGAACCATATCAGTTGCTGAAGCTGAGTCAGTCACATCAAGGCAAATGCTGTAACCCTGTACCGTCAGCCTTATTGACTCCTGTTAGTTTCAAACACCTGTCACACATCTATCTCACTGATAGGAAGTCTCACTTCCCCCAGATAATGGACTGGAGGGTGAGGTCATGCCAAATGTCTCTTAAGCTTTTAACCTGGCAGCACAGGGGCATGTGTGGCTTAGAATCTATGATCAAT
>PVKC010026925.1:0-15945 GCA_004027635.1 Crocidura indochinensis
CTCGGGGCTGGGCGGTGGCGCTGGAGGTAAGGTGCCTGCCTTGCCTGCGCTAACCTAGGATGGACCGCAGTTCGATCCTCCGGTTTCCCATATGGTCCCCCAAACCAGGAGCGACTTCTGAGCACATAGCCAGGAGTAACCCCTGAGCGTCAACGGGTGTGGCCCAAAAACAAAAAAACAACAACAACAAAAAAGAAATCTCTCTCTCAGAAACAACGAAGTCTTTTTTCCAACATCCAGATCCAGATTGTATCCAGGGGATCTGTTTAAATTGGACTCTTTCCAGAGTCCCCAAGTTGTACAAGTTTTGAGATGGCCCCCAAATCCAGTACCCTGAAGAGTGCTTTGTTAATGGGCCCACAGAGTAATTATGGGAGGATCAATTATAGGTTGTTTGTTGGTTAGAAATAAAAATTTGTGTGGTTGCCTTACCTTTGTCCTAAATATTTTTTTGAAGCTGAGCCCAGGGGACCAGAACCACTCAGGGGTTCTAGTCATGGCCACTAGAGCACAAGTCAGCCAAATGTCAAAGTCAGTGAAATCTCTCTCTAAGAGCAGATTAAGAGGGATTAACCAACCTAAATAGCTGTTCTTGAGGCCATGAAGCGAGTGAGGCTGAGGTGAGTGGAGGATGGATGGGCATAATGTAACCTAGGGTTAAAAACAAAAACAAGTTTTTGTTTGCCAAATCTAAACTCAGGGGCAAGAACTCAGCCAGGTTCTTGGGAACTGGACAGGTAGTACAGCAGATAAAGCACTAGGACTGGAGTGATAGCACAGTGAATAGGATGTTTGTCTTGTAAATGGCCAATCAGGATTTGATCCCCAAACCAAAGCCCATGGAATAAGGCAATTGCTTTGCATCCAGCCATCCTGAGTTCAGTTTCCAGCATCCCCATGGAGTCCTGAGCACTGCCAGGAGTGATTCTTTTTTTTTGTTTGTTTGTTTAGTTTTGTTTTAGGAGTGATTCTTAAGTGCAGAGTCTGAATAAATCCTGAGCATAACCAGGTGTGACCCCTCAAATAATAAATACCCCCAGAATCATGACATTATTTTATAGCTCACAGATAGTTGAGAATCAAAGTCATAATTTCTAAAAGAATTGGATCACCAGAGAATTCTCACACCTATCAAACAGGAATCTGGAAATGTCTGTCTTATGTCCAAAGAGAAAGGTTCCGGAGGGATGTTCCAGTAGTGTTGTCTTGTTAAGACAGACATAATGGACATTGGAGAAAGGAGACCTTTCCAGTGGAAAGGATTGAAAGCAACCCATTTTGTTAATGAAAAAATTCAGTCCGTTGTCCAGGATATGCTATATGCTATAGTTTAATGACCAAATTTTCTCTTCTTCTCTATTCCCCTTTTGTTTAAATGATTATCCCATTTCCCTCTACAATATCATATTAGTAAATTTTCTTCTAAGCCATAGGTGGAAAATTCATATTCAGTTCAATTGTAGAATTGTACTTCCAAGAAATCCTGGACTAAGATATCAATAACTGTACTGAGTATGTTTCTTCTCTCATTGGAAAGTAAATTTTTTTGTTGGGTCTAAAATCAATGCATCATTAGGCACATTTTTGAAACTGAAGGTTTGTCAAGAAACGCATTGGTATGTTCAACAACGTATGGAACATAAATGATCTATATTGCTTATCTGCTTATCACTTCCTTTGGGGAGCTAACCTATTCCTCCATATTGTCCTAATACAATTGTTGATCACAATGGCTTTATTTTTATAGCCTAGAACACATGTTCATTCTAGCTCAAGTCTTCCAGAGTTAGAACTAGTGGGACACACATATGAGGCAGAGCCAGGAAGTTTAGACAGCATTCTCTGGACACCTCCATAAAGAATGCAGGGAAATGCATTGGGTTTCTCAGCTTTCTAAACCAATGACTTTCCTACTAGATGGATAACATTTGTATATGTTGAGACTTGCAACTAAAAAGGTCCAGACTAATACATAAACACACAAACAGAGGCACAAAACACCGTGTGGTTCAAACTCATTAGATGTTACTCAAGACTTCATGATGTTACATAGGGTCAGCAAACTTCTTGTATCAAGGATGAGATAAATATTTAGGCTTTATGGGTCACATACACTCTTGGTCTCATGTTCTTGTTTTACCTTTACTTTTACACCCTTTGAAAAATTAAAAGTCATTCTGAGTTTGGAAGCCTATAAAGAATGACAGGTCAGATTTGTCCTTCTATCATTCTTGGAAGTCCCTGACCTAAGTCACGCCAACTCCAGGAGCACTGGAAGCACACAATTAGCCAGTTTCTAAGTATGAAGAAATAGTACTTAAAATTCCATTTTGGTTCCAATGTTTAGACAAATGCCTTGCTAAGGAATTAAGGTTCAGAGCAGAGAAAGTCAAAGGGTCAAAGGGTGGTGGTGGGTGGAAGGACTTTGCCTTGTGCCAATTTTCTGCCACATGATAGGCATTAAACAAATAGTCATTATTATTTCTTGGCAATGAAAACTTATTAAAATATACATTAGTCCAAAGAGATCTGTACAAATGATCTAATTCATCCTCTGAGGTCCTTCACTTCCTTTGGAACACCTTTCTGAGTTCCTTTTAGTGGGGGGCACACCAAGTGGCACTCAGGGATTATTCCTGACTTTGTGCTCAGAAATTGCTCTTGGTGGGTTCAGGGATGCTGGGGATTGAACCAGTGTCGATCCTGGGTCGGCTGCCTAAAAGGCAAACAACCTACCACTGTGCAATTGCTCCACCCCAAGACAGTTCATCTAAGATAAGCCTGAACTAAGTAACTCTTGCTATTACAGACTATAGTGGCTGTCTATTATGACTGCACTATTTGTCTGTCTTCCCCTTAAACTCTGAGTCTTTAGAGTATGCCTATACTCTCACTCCAAGCAAAGTGCTGAGCACTAAAGACCCCATATCTTTACAGGGGAATATCTGTTTGGTGTGTGGGTATATCTAGCTCTACTCCTTGTTCAACTGGTGGTCAGTCTATGTGCAAGCCCCGTGTAGGTATACAGGCGCCTTTGGTAGTCGATCCTCTTTCCACCAGAAATTATTTGTTGACATACAGTGCAAATACATCATAATGTGTTACCATTTTTTTGATTCCCATTCCCTCCAAAAATGAGTCAAAGACAGAGGAGCAGGTGGGAATAACTTTTCTTAGAAACTGTTAGGAAGGAGGAACCCTTTTCCCCCAGACCCACATCCTTTGCTATCTGATCTGCTATCAAATCAGAGGCTCCCATGTCAGCAACATCTGGGGAGCATATGCTCACCCACCACACCACTGAGGTCCCAGATTAGCTCGATCCATGATTGTGGGGTAGAGGGGAAATGATCTGCCTGGGGAAAATGTGTGCGAGGCCCTGCAGGCCCAGATGAGGCTGACCAAGGCGAGATGAGTCGTGGTCTTTTACGATGAATCTCTTGCCCATCTCACAGAAGCAGGCAGGAAGCACCACCATTGATCAGCTTTATATGGCACCCACTGTATACAACAGACAGACACAGACAGACAGACAGAGCACACACTACTTCTAAGCTGAACACTGCTCACCATCTAGAAGCACCTTGGATAAGCACAAGTGAGACACTCTTGCATAGGAAAGGTGTACTTTTTTAAAGGAATGAAGAAGTATTTTGGCAAAACATCTACTTCCCTCCCAGGTCCTAGGTAAAGAGGGACCTCTAAATTCTGAAGCTTCTACATATTAGAAATGATCCCCTTTTTTTCAATGGCAGTATTTACAGTAGCGAACCTTCTGAGTGTGTTTTCACAGCCCTCCTATACATCCTGACGCTACAGGTGGGCAAACTTACACTTCGAGACAGAAGGCAGCTTGGAGCAAGGGGACACAGGGCTGGCTCAAAGGGAGGGTGCACAGGAGGTGTCTCTGCTGAGCCAAAGGCGGAGCCTCTGTCTATCTGGACAGGAATGAGAAGGGCTGGGATGGTGGCCTAAGGATTCCATTCTTCCTGCCTGGGGAAGCAGCAATGCCAGGGGAAAGGCAGTCAGGGAGAAAAGGCAGGCTCACCCCTGCTGGTTTGGGGGCCCTTGGGGTGGCAAAGGCCCACGCAGGCCAGAGCTCCTTCTGGGGTCTCTTTGAGGATCCTCTCTGAGTTTGTGGGGTCACTGCTTCCATAACTCTTGTAACTAGCATCTGAGCCTAGACCGTAAATCCTTCTCTTTTTTGAAAGGTGGGTGCGGAGAGCATTGTTGAGGGTGGGGATGAGACACAGGACAATCTTTCTGTACCTCCCCTCCCTCTGCCTCTGTTGGGCTTTCAAGGGTCTCTTTCACCCTGTCTCCTAGAGATATTTAAAGGCAGCTTTTATGAGACTCTATACCGTCGTGTTTCTCTTGCAGTTTGGTTTCTTTTTTTTAATATATATATATACTCTTAAAAAAAAGCAATAGTCCTTTGGTCCCTAAACTCTAAGGAATGATATGATTTTGAAAGAAGTAAATCTGGGCTTCCCTCGCGGACAAGCCCTTGGCACCCCCAATGCCCTCTGCTGGCTTCCTAGACAGTCAATCCTCAGCCAGCCCCAGATGCCTTGCCAGCCTGAGCACATGTGCCCCAGGCATAGAACCACCTGTTCAATGAAACAATCCTTAGAGTGGCCTGAGCCCAGGCGCCAGGCCTGGGTCTGCTCCACCTTCATCTGCAGCTGCTCCTTCAGGAAGGGCGGCTCAAGCATTTCTGTGCTTTCCTTTCCTTTCTTCTCACTCTTCAGTTTCTGTTGGGAGGTATTAATTGATAAGGGAGAAGAGTTAAGAGAAAAAAGGTCACGATCACTCTGGAGGGTATGGAAAGTAGAGTAGCTCAGTCAGATGTAGCCTGATCCACTGAGTCAAGTCCTGGGTTCCAGACAGTGAGATCCTACCACAGAGTCCACTCTGGAGGCCCCATAGGGTCTGCTTAAGTGAGGCAGGGTCATAGGGGCCTTCTAAAATGGCAAATGTGAAAACTGTGGGTGGCTGGACCTGCCAGACATCTAAAAGGGTTTGTTATTTCCTTCCCTATCATCCATCATGTCCCATTTATTTCTTAAATGTATTTTCTTTTCTTCTCACACCCATGATCTAGTTCTAACCTCTAGTCTGTCCTTAGATTCAGCTCCTCAATGAAACATAAATATGGTTTCATCTTCAGTGCGGAAGCCAAATGCAGGACCTTCGATGCCCTTCACAGGCTGGCCCAAATCTACTTTCCCAGTCTCCTTCTCTACCCTGCCATCCTCCCTACATACAGGGCTTTCAGTATACCCCATGGTCCCCTGGAGCTATCTCTGGAGCACAGTTGGTTAGATGCTGGCAGTAATGGTCAGGGATATTTAATATATCTCAGTCCTTGGAGTAAGGGGGAAATAGAGTCTCTAACTGTGGTTTCCCCTCCACACTCCTGTCTTGTCTGTCTCCCAGGTATTTTCAGAAGTGGTTGCCCCCCATATCTCAAAAGAATATCAGAGCTGAGATGGTCTTATTGAGCTAGTACCATCTGCCTCGGGTTCATCAAGGGCTCACCTCTGTGGCTGGTCAGTGAAAGAAGATCAGTAAGGCCGGTTGGCATCCTTGGGCCTCTTTAGTTGGACCTTGAGCCTCTTCATGCCAATTTGAAAGCCATTCATGGCTTGAATAGCAGTCTGGGCACTGGTTGGATTGTCAAAGCTAACAAACCCTGAGGGGGCAAAGAGGGGGCAAAGAGGTCTGAGAACTTTGCAAAATTGGGCCTCCTTTCTCTCTAATCAGATGCCTCTGCTTCCTGCTTCCTCAGTTCCTTGAAAACATACATGTTTGTACTGTTTGCACCAAGCAACATACATTCTCCAGTCAGGAAAGTTGCGACCACCCGTTTCTGTCCGTAGGGTTAGTGTTTAGAAGGTCAGATTCCATTATGTCCTAGGTCCTAGGCCAAGCAGCCTCCAACAGAAAGTGACCTGAGTCTCATCAAGCTGTGATTCTTGGGCATATAAAAGGCAACTCATCTGGGTGCCTGGGCTGATCCCAACTTTCCCTGCAGTGGGGATTGACTGTCTCCTGACACAACTCCTACTGTGGTCCTCCAGATCACATTTGGAGTTGGAGGGCAACTCTGATATTCAGATTTCTCCTTCTCTGGCAAGAATATACAATCTAACCTGGTCAAACCTCTTCTAGACATCATTCTCAAGTTTTTGGGAAATAGATGTGGCTCTTTTATTTGTTTGTTTGTTTGTTTGTTTTTTGGCCACACCCAGTGGTGTTCAGTGGATACTCCTGGCTATCTGCTCAGAAATAGCTCCTGGCAGGCACGGGGGACCATATGGGACACTGGGATTCAAACCAACCACCTTTGGTCCTGGATCGGCTGCTTGCAAGGCAAATGCCGCTGTGCTATCTCTCCGGGCCCAGATGTGGCTCTTTTAAAGCATAACTTCATCACACAACTGTGACCTGCTTTGTGTTTTCAGGATTTATGGAGGAATACTTTTAGGGTCTATGGGGAAATCTCAAAGTTAGGACCATCAGCCAAGGAGATCGGAGTTCAGCTCACCGAAACACTTGCTCTGGTTGGTGGCACGATCCACAAAGACTTTGGCAGACACAACAGCTCCAAAGGGCAGGAATGTCTGGATGAGCTCTGCATCACCAAACTCCTGGGGCAGGTGATAGATGAAGAGGTTACAGCCTTCGGGGCCTGCAGGAACAGGGGCAGGCTGGTTCAGGGAAGGGGTCCTGAGGGTCCAGCCCCCTGTGGTCCTCAGCTCCAGCTCCCAGAGCTCACCTTCTCTCTGTTGCTGGGGCAGGGCTGAAGGCTGCTGGGCAAATGCTGTGCTCACGGGGGCATAGGCCGAGGGATAGGCTGCTGGGGACAGAGGTGGGAGTAGGAAGTGATCCCTGCCACCCCCATCCCCAGCCTCAACTCCCCAAGCAGGGCCCCATCAGTCGGTGGGGCCTCCTGCACCTGTTCATCTGAATGAATCCACAATACATCGTGGAGAGATCAACTGGGCCTTGAGGTTGGGGCACATGAGGGTGGACTCCTCAGAACAGAGTCTTAACCACACACCCCCGCCTCACCCCCAGCCATCTCCCTAATCCTTCCTGGGGCCCTTCAAACCCACCCCAACCCCTCCAGGCCGCGGAGCGCCAGAGGAAACCTGCGAAATGCTGCATCCCAGCGTAGGCCTGCTGCAGGGGGTCGGCCACACCGGGGCTCTGGGCTGGGGAGAAAGTGGCGAGGCCCGCGGTGAAGGAGGGCAGCGGAGTGCATGGGGATGGTGGTGATGGTGGTGATGCAAAAAGGTGCTGCAGCAGAGAGAGGGCCCTATTCCCGGGGTGCAGGGCCCTATCCTCCCCATACCCACAGCTCCCTTCTGCTCCCCACTGCACCATGGGGATTGGGGTAGGGTAGGGTCGGACAGGAGGGCCCACCTGGGTATGGGGAGAGCCCGTTGTTGTAGAGGCTGTCCGTGCCCGGCTGCCCGTTGGTCTGCGGGGTCAGGGGCCCGAATCCGTTGACCCCCAGGGGTGGCAGGCCGGGGAGCGCACCGGGGCCGCCGGCCTGGGAACTGGCTGTTGGTGTTGGAGGGTGAGGGATGTCAGGTGTTGGTGCACCGGTCAGCTTCGGGGGGCGGCGCTCAGCACCCCCCCAGCCCTGCTGGCCCTACCTGCGTGGGGCAGCAGCGGTGCAGCCACCAAGCTGAAAGCTGCTACGTGTTGCATCTGCGCCGCCACTGCAGCCACCGGACCCAGCCCCGGGCCCTGCGCCGCTGCCAGCAAGGCCGCCTGGTGCTGCAGGATCTTGAGGCAGGGAAGAAGGGTGGGTGGATGCACGGGTCCGACCCCGGGTCCCCCACGCACCAGGCACCTACCGCCGTGGTGTAAGCCCCGCACGCCCCGAGTGGCAGCGGCGCGGGGTGGAAGGCACCCAGCTGTCCGGCCATCTGCTGCATCCTCCGCAGTGCGCGTTCGCGGTCAGTGTCGGCCAGCTTGACCACCAGGCTGGACGAGGCGCCCTGGGCAGGGCAGAGCAGGGGGTAGGAGCGGTGATGGAACCCCAACCCTGGGCCCTGAGACCCTGGCGGCTCATGCAGAGAGGAGACCAGGCCCCCCACCCCACTGGCCTCGCTGCCAGTCCCATCCCTGCACGCATGCATGCCCTCACCGACATGGTCCGGCTGCCGTGCAAGCCCTGGATGGCCGCCTGTGCTTCCCCTTGGCTCCCAAACTTCACAAAGGCACAGCCTGGAAGCGGGACAGAGGGTGTGCAGGGCCATAAGGCAAAGCAGCGAGGCCCAGTGTAAGTCGGGGTTAAAGGGGCATCCATCCAAGGGTGTGCTCAAGTCACCTTTACTAGTGCCATCTGGGCTGCGCAGGACTGTGCACTCCTCGATGTGTCCGAAGGGCTGGAAGAGGCGCCTGACATCATCCTCACCCTGCTGCTTGCCCAGCATGCCCACAAACAGCTTCCGGTCCTCTGGGGACAAATTCATCAGTGACCTGGGGCTCTCCACCAGGCCTCTGGGATAGCCCTAGGCTTGCAAGATGAGTTTAAGGAAGACCCATTCTCCACGGGCTAGATCACAGGCCCAACCCTATCCCTACACTGGAAGTTAGTGGTAGGGCCATGAAGGGACTTTTTGCATGGGTAAAATGCCCAGAAAAGCAGGCTGCTGCCCTTACAGGAGGTGGGTGATTTGGTCAGTATCACATAATTTTCTATTTGACCTCTGTTCTGGAAGGCTGGGTCCATTTATGCCCTTTTAAAAAGGGTTGGGGCAGGAGGGCTCGGAGAAGGTCTTTGTAATTTGGCTGGGTTTGGAGAAAAGAATTATATATGTCCTTTATCAGGGTATACATACATTAGAATTAGTGTTTGTCCTGCTCAAGCCAAGGTAAGATCAAAGTAAAAAGAATAGAGAAAGAACAAACAAAAATTGAAGCAAAATACCACCATCACTACCATCAATAAAAATAAACCTCCAAAACAACAACAAACCCAACCCACAAATTTGTTGTTTCATTGTACTACCTCATTCCTAGTGAACTGAGCACTGGAATGAAATGATGAATCCCTACCTTTGCAAAATATCAAACTCAGCTTTCCAAAAGTACCTTTTCTTAGTAGTAGTACTCTATTTCCATCTCCTCACTGAGCTCCAGGGTTCTTACTGAGCCTGGCTACTTCTTTATTACTTTCCATAATCATTTACCTAGAGCATTCCCCAGAAAATGACAAAGGAAAAGAGCCATGTTTCTTTGTAGATGTGGATAACCACTTGGGAACAAGTCAGACCCCTCTCTTTGTCCATTTTTGTCTCCCCGAGCCTCCCTTTCTGCACCAAGCTAAGTGTTTGAATTCTGAATGGGTTACCACAAATTGTAGAGGTATGAGCGATATGTGACTTCAGGCTTCACCTTTAAGATCTCAGAGTAAAAGAAACTCCAATCCATACTCTGTTACTTCTTAACAAGCTTAGCTAGGAAGATGGAAGCCTTGGATCCTGGATATAAGGGTAACAAGCTGGTGAGGGTCATAGACTAAAGCCAGGGTGACAGTAAAAATAATGAACAGATACTCGAGTTATCAGTAGGAGGAATCTCCTCTAAAACTGTGTATCATTAATTCTTTTGGATGGTGTAGAGTTCAGCCTTCATTTTCTTACTACTCGAAGGTGTCTGCCTGTCAGTGATTTCTGTATGGAGAATGGGAACTAGCATTTATCTATGATAGACAGAGGAGGTTATTCAGAAGAGTATTGTCCAGCAATCCTGAGGGGTAAGAGATGAACAACAAACTCGCAGCCAGAATTCTAGAGGAGTTATGAGCATTCTATGATGAGGATACAATCAAATAGGTATGCTTCACTTCTAAGAGACTTAGCCACAAGCGTAGACCCTTCAAACAAATCACTGGTTCCTAACCTTTAAAATATGTGTGGAATCTACTGTTTTAACAAAAATAGTAAGATGAGGACCATGTAGATAGTATGGAGCTAAGGGTGCTTATAACAATGTGAATGTAATCTCCAGCACCAAAAAATAATGCCCCTGTCACTGACCATTATGACACTGGCAGCCCCTGAGCACCACAGGGTCTAAGTGGCACCATATTCTTGGTTCCAGTATGTTCCATTAGCCAAGACTTGGCAGCAGTGATCTCCAGATTCCCTTAATACCACTCAAAGGCCCATGACCACCTAAATATTATGATAAAGTGACCAAAGGGGGTCAAAGCAATAGTAATGCATATAGGATATTTACCTTGAACTCAGCCAACTCATATTTGAATTCATATGGTCTACCTGAGCTCAACAGAAATCCCCTGACCACAAAGCTAGGAGTAAGCCCTGAGTACCACTGGGTACAGCCTAACCCCAAGTAAAAAATCAAAATCAGTGGCCTGAAAGCTAAAGTCTTTGTGCATTCCAGAGTTCCATACAATGTACATCCCAGAACTGGAGGTGAATTTCATGTGGTTGGCTCTCCTGGGTTACCAATGGAAAACAGTTATCTCAAATTCCAAAATAATATGGCAGTATTATGCATTAGGACATTAGAATTACCAATATTTCTGAAAGAGACCCAAGAGAATCTGGAGATTAAAGGGCCCCAAAATCCCAAGGAGAAAGGGGATTTCATGACACCCTAAGTTACAGTGCAGCTGAAGGATTGAAGATAATCTGCAAAGGCGTTGATGGGACCTTTATAAGATGTCACCCCATATGGAGCAGCATCTTCTTGGACTGGGATAGGAAGAGAAATGTCACAGGTTGAGTTGGGTTCTCAAGACATGGAAGAGTTTTGTGTGGACTGTGATCTGACTTCTCCTCTGTTATTCCTCTTGTTGCTCTTTTTTGCTTTTTTTTGTTTTGTCTTTTGGTTTTGGGCCACACTAATGCTCAGAGATTACCCAACTTTGTGCTCAAGGATCACTCTTGGCAGGTTCAGGGGCCATATGGAGTACTGAGGCTCAAACCTAGGTCAGCCAAGTACAAGGCAAATGTCCTACGCTGTGCTTACTATTTTTCCAGCCCCTCATTGCTCTTTTCTGTGGCAGTGTCTACTTTAGGCTTTGTCACAAACTATTAAATTCTTTGCTTATTTTTTCTCCAATGAGAGCCTTCTCATTTAAGAAATTTCATTTTTATGACAGAATGACTCATGAACTAGAAGGCTACTCAGTGAAGTTGGACTACAGGACTCATTGCATTTGGACTGCAGTGAGCTTAGGTTCTAGGCTGAGCTTTGCTGTCCATATTTGCTGTCCATATTTGCTAGCACTTTTTAAAATCCTATTCTCTCAGGGCCCGGGATATAACATGGAGGTAAGGCGTTTGCCTTTCATGCTAAAGGTCATCGGTTCGAATCCCGGTGCCCCATATGGTCCCCCGTGCCTGCCAGGAGCAATTTCTGAGCATGGAGCCAGGAGTAACCCCTGAGGACTGCCGGGTGTGACCCAAAAACAAAACTAAACAAAAAAACAAAAACAAAAAAAAATTCTATTCTCATCTCTGCTGCTTTACAGGGACCTCGATGCTGTCTTGCAAGAGAGTGTATCTGGCTTATAATGACTATGAACTTCAGAGTCATCCTATTGTGATGAGATAAAAGGTCAGAGGGCCATACAGGGTTCTGGGAATCATACCTGGATTGGCTTATGTAAGACAAGTGTCCTGCCCCTTGTACTCTCTCTATCTCAGGTCGCAAGATAAGCTTCTTAAAAGACCTTACAAGGAAATAAACCTGGATAAAGAGAAGTATAAGATAGATCCTGAGAGTGTAGCTGCTAAATCCATAATCCTAATGATGCTGAGTAGTGAATAATTCTCAGAGAGAGATGATGATGAGATTTATTTTTGTTTTGTTTTAGTTTGGATGCCACATCTGAAAGTGGTCAGCATTACTCTAGGCCCTACTCAGTTTGGGGGAACCATATAGGTGGTAGGACTAGAACCTGGGTCAATAATGTGACAAGTGCCCTACCTGCTATACTATTTCTTCATGCCCTCAATGATGATTTTAGTCCATATTATTTAACAATTTAATTTCCTTTTGTACAAACTCAACCAGATTGGTTAAAAGGGGATTCTAAAAAAAGGATTCTATAAGAACTAAGTATATATATGAATAAATTTTATAAAAAAGTAAATCTACATGAATAGAACTGTATGAATAAAGGTGTCTTATGGGTTGTGAGTATATACCCTAGAAAGATGGGACTAGAGAGCAGAATCTGATGCTGGCTAGTGTAGAAGTAATTAAAAGGCAGCTTCAGAATTGAGATATAGTTGAAAAGATAAATCATTGAATGGTATAACTGCATTTTTTGCTGGCGAAACAAACACTCTTGAACTCAAACCAAGCAACTGAAGTCCTAGGCTCCTATCTCCCTAGTGTTAACTTGTGATGCTGGTCAGGAAATCTAGTGCAGCAAATGAGACACAGAGATGGACCCATAATCAGAATCAGGCCTCACCATATGCTTCAGGAAAAGGCAAAACCATAAAACCAAAATTATGTTGAAGAAAAGAGGCTTTGTGCCCCTGAATGTGATTCAGTAGTGAGAAGCTGCTTGCTCCATCCCCAGCCCAGCCACATAAGCTCAGTATAATCTACAGCATTGCTATTTGTGATCTCCACCACCACAGCAAGTATGTGAGAGCAACACAATTAAAGAGACGCTAATGGCAGAGGGCAGGATCCTTACAGTGGAGCACCCCTGATGAGTGTACAAGTACAGCAAGCAAATGTGCTGTAACGGCAAAGGAATGGGAAGTGGGGGAGAAAGGAGACTCTATGTCAGCCAGGCCCAAAGGAATGTCTGAGGTATCCAACCTTTGGATTCTTAGTATCTTGCATCCTTCATTGCCAATGTTACCAGGATGTCACAATTATATGGACCATTTAGGGACAAGAAGGGTTCAGCATGGTGGTAAGCAGTCACCAAATGTATTCTGTTAGTAGCAGTCCATCTTTCAGTCCAAATACCAACACAAGCTGTCCTGCAGGTGGCAGGATTTGAAGTAAAGTATCTCTCCACCTGACTTTTAGTGATGATGGCAGCATAAAGAGCCAAGACTGAAATTGAGTCTTCTGATCAGATTTTATGAGACTCTGGAAGAACTTTAATTACACACAAACACATACACACACTCTAAACAAGTTGATCAAAATATCAAAATATACAAACAACAGGAAAACCAATTGTGTTTCCATACTCTAGCAGTGAACAATCTGGAGAAAATATTGAGGGGGGGAATTCTACTTATAATTGCATTAAAAAGAATAAAAATAATTTGGGAATAAATTTAACCTAGGAAAAGAAAGACTCTAAAAACTATAAAATATAGCTGAAAGGAGTTGAAGAAGATGCAAACAAATTCTTATTCATAGAGTAAAAGACGACATCATTAAGATACCAAGTTTGGGGGCCGGGCGGTGGCACTGGAGGTAAGGTGCCTGCGCTAACCTAGGACGGACCTCGGTTCGATCCCCCAGTTCCCCATATGGTCCCCCGTGCCTGCCAGGAGCGACTTTTGAGCGAATAGCCAGGAGTAACCCCTGAGCGTCACTGGGTGTGGCCCAAAAACCAAAAAAAAAAAAAAAAGATACCAAGGTTACTTACTCAAAGTGATATATACATTTCTTTTTTTTTTCTTTCAGTTTTTGGGTCACACCCAGCGGTACTTAGGGGTTACTCCTGGCTCTGCACTCGGAAATTGCTCCTGGCAGGTTCAGGGGACCATATGGGATACCAGAAATCGAACCACTGTCCATCCTGGGTTGGCCTCATGCAAAGCAAATGTCCTACAGCTGTGCTCTCTCCAGCCCCCTGAACAAAATTTCTATCAAAATTTTTTGAGTTCGGGGCCGGGAAGATGACGCTACAGGTAAGGTGTCTGCCTTGCAAGCGCTAGCATAGGACGGACGGAGGTTCTATCCCCGGGTGTTCCATATGGTCCCACCAAGCCAGGAGCGATTTCTGAGCGCATAACCAGGAGCGTCAAAAGGGTGTGGCCCAAAAACCAAAAAAAAAAAAAATTATGAGTTCTTCCTCCAGAAAATTCCATCCCAAGTTCTTTTTTTTGTTTGTTTGTTTATGTTTTTGTTTTTGGGCCACACCCAGTGACGCTCAGGAGTTACTCCTGGCTATGCGCTCAGAAGTGGCTCCTGGCTTGGGGGACCATATGGGACACGGGGGATTGAACCGCGGTCCGTCCTAGGCAAAGGCAGGCACCTTACCTCCAGCACCACCGCCCGGCCCCCCAAGTTCTTTTTTTTTTTTTAACTGTCACTGATCCTTCATCCTAAATTTCTAATAAATTCTAAAAGATCCTGAACAGACAAAGAAATCTTGAAAAAGAATAAATTAGAGGGCTTACATTTCCTAATTTTCCTGATTCCTGATTTCCTGATTACAATCTATAGTAATTAAAATACATGGTACTGACATAAAGATAGACATGGATAGAAACCAATGAAACAGAATAGATAGGCCAGAAATAAGATCTTGCTTATACAGTCAAGAGATTTCATTGTTGCTATTGTTGTTTTAACTATATCCTGTAATACCTAGGGCTTACTTCTGGCTCTACACTCAGGGATCATTTATGATGGGTTCAGGGGACAACAGGGATGCAAGGAATTAAATGTCTATTATGTGCAAGGCAAACCCAGCTCAAGAGATTATTTTTACAAGCATACCATTCCTGAGTTTTACATGGAAATGAATGAAGTTGAACCCTTAATTTACACCGTATACACAAATCAACTGAAAATGAAAAAAAAAAAAACCCTAAGCATAAGTGTTTTAACTGTGAACCACTAGAAGAAAACTTACTGTGCATTTGGCAATAGTTTCCTAAAAATGACAACTAAAGCAAAAATAAGTTGGACCATATAAAAATAAAAATGGTCTAAGCATTACAGGATGTAATCAGAGTGGAAAGGCTACTTACTATATGGTATAAAACTAGGAGTTAGGGGAACAAAGAGATAGTACAGAGGGTATAGCTCCCAAAGCAAAACAAACAAAAAAAAGTTCAAAACAGTAGTTAATTTAAGAATATATGGGACCGGGGACTGGGAGATAGCATGGAGGTAAAGCGTTTGCCTTTCATGCAAAAGGTCATCGGTTCGAATCCCGGTGCCCCATATGGTCTCCCGTGCCTGCCAGGAGCAATTTCTGAGCATGGAGCCAGGAGTAACCCCTGAGCACAGCCGGGTGTGACCCCCCCCCCAAAAAAAAAGAATATATGGGACCAGAGAGATCGTATGGAGGTAAGGCATTTGCCTTGCATGCAGAAGGTTGGTGGTTCGAATCCCGGTATCCATATGGTCCCCCAAGTCTTTTACATAAAAAGGCTGTGATGGGGCCCGGGAGATAGCATGGAGGTAAGGCATTTGCCTTTCATGCAAAAGGTCATCGGTTCGAATCCCGGTGCCCCATATGGTTCCCCGTGCCTGCCAGGAGCAATTTCTGAGCATGGAGCCAGGAGTAACCCCTGAGCACTGCTGGGTGTGACCCAAAAACCAAAAAAAAAAAAAAGGCTGTGATTGAAAGATGAGTAGAGAGGGCAGAGAGATAGCATGGAGGTAAGGCATTTGCCTTGCATGCAGAAGGAAGGTGGTTTGAATTCCGGCATCCCATATGGTCCCCCAAGCCTGATAGGAGCGATTTCTGAGCGTAGAGCCAGGAGTAACTCCTGAGCGCTGCCTGGTGTAACCCCAAAACAAACAAACAAAAAAGAATATATGTCAAATTCTTTTTTTTTTTCGGGGGGTGCTACACCTAGTGGTGCTCAAAGGCTCTACAATCAGGAATTAGTCTTGGTGCTTCATGAGAGATCATATGGAATGCTGGGGATTGAACCCAGGTCAGCTGGGTCCCTACTCAAGATCCCTACTCATCATACTATTGCTTGGGTCACCCCAAAATATATT
>PVKC010026926.1:0-15933 GCA_004027635.1 Crocidura indochinensis
TTTTGGTTTTTGGGCCACACCCGAAGCTCAGGGGTTACTCCTGGCTATTCACTCAGAAGTCGCTCCTGGCAGGCACGGGGGACCATATGGGGAACCGGGGGATCGAACCGCGGTCCGTCCTAGGTTAGCGCAGGCACCTTACCTCCAGCGCCACCGCCCGGCCCCCCAGGAGTGATTTCTAAGCGCAACACAGGAGTAACCCCTGAACATGACATGGTGTGCCCCAAAAACCAAAAAAAAATTTTGGGGGGGGGGTGTATCCATCTGGGCCTGGGCCTTATTAGGGGAAAGATATTTGATTACCAGTTTCATTTCCTCAGTAGTTATGGGTTTGTTTAGATATTCTAGATCATCCTGGCTTATATGTGGTAGATCATAAGAGTCCAAGAATTTATCCATTTCTTCCAGTTTCTCTTGATCATGGCATAGAGTTTTTCAAAGTAGTCTCTGATTAACCTTTGAATCTCTGCAGTATCTGTAGTGATCTCTTCCTTTTCATATCTTCTCCAGTTTATTCAGTTTATCCTTTGTGTGTTGTTCTAGTGTTTTATCAATCTTATTTATTTTTTCAAAGAGCAAACTTTTGCTTTTGTTGAACTTTCATGGGTTTTTGGGGGGGGTCCACTTCATTGATATCTGCTCTAAACATTGTTATTTCCTTCTGCCTATTTTTATCTGTTTGTTGATTATTTTTTAATTTTATAAATTGCGTAATTAAGCTATTTATGTAGACCTCTTCTTTCTTCCTGATGTGTGCTTGCAAAGCTATACAATTTCCTCTATTATCGCTTTTGCTGTGTCCCATAAATTCTGATAATTTGTGTCTTCACAAATTTAATATTTGTTTCCAGGAATGCTTTGATTTACTCTATGAGTTTATATCTGACCCACTGTTCACTAATGTATTGTTCAATTTCCAAGTGTTAGAGGTTTTTATTTTGGGGTTTTGTTGTTGTTGTTGTTGTTTCCCTTTGTAGTTAACTTCTAATTTCAGGGCCTTGTGATCTGAGAAGGTAGTCTGTAAATTTCCATCCTATGTATTATAGGGAGGCATGTTTTTTTTGGGGGGGGTTGTGGTTTTTGGTTTTTTTTTTTTTTGGTTTTTGGGTCACACCCGGCAGTGCTCAGGGGTTACTCCTGGCTCCATGTTCAGAAATTGCTCCTGGCAGGCACAGGGGACCATATGGGGCACCGGGATTTGAACCGATGACCTTTTGCATGAAAGGCAAAGGCTTTACCTCCATGCAATCTCCCGGGCCCCAAGGGAGGTATGTTTTATGGGCCAGCCTGTGGTCTATTCTGGAGAATGACTTAGGTATTTTGGAGAAGAATGTGTATACAGGTTTCTGGGTTGAAGAGCAGTATATATTTGTAATAGGGCACTTAATTCCATTTTTCTTTTTAGAGCTAATATATTCTTGTTGGGTTTCCCATGGTTAACCTATCAAGGGGTGACAGAGCAGTGTTGATATCTCCCACTATTATTATGTTGCCATTGATGTATTATTTCATATTTGTCAACCATTCTATTAAATATTTTGCTGATCCCTATTGAATGCTTATATGTTTAGGAGTATGATTTCTTCCTGTTTTATATACCCTCGATTATTACAAAATGTTCAACTTTGTCCCTTACAACTTCCCTCAGTCTAAAATATATGATATCTTACATTAATATGGCCATTCCAGATCTTTTTTTTGTCCCCAATTTCCAATACAGACCAGGCAAGGGTCTAGGTTGAGGTGTATTTAGGGTGCATTTACTGAACCTCTTCTTTCTATACAGTCCGTGTGAAGAACATAGCCTGTGTTAAGAATTGGGAGGCCTTATTTTTTCTTTTCTTTTTTGATTTTTTCCTTTTTTTTTATTTAAACGTTTTGATTACATATATGATTGTGATTAGGTTTAGGTTATGTGAAGAACACCCCTTCACCAGTGCAACATTCCCAGCACCAATGTCCCAAGTCCCCCTCCTGCCCACCCCACCCACACCTGTACTCCAGACAGGCTTTCCAGTTCTCTCATTCATTCCCGTGATTATGGTAGTTTTCTGTGTATTTATTTTTATAGCTGCACTCACCACTCATTGTGGTGAGCTTCATGGAGTAAACTGGGAGTTCCAGCCTCCTCTCATTGACTCTGATGATTGTTGCAATGATGATTTTTATTTTCTTTAAAACCCATAGATGAGTGAGACTATTCTGCATCTCTCTCTCTCCCTCTGACTTATTTTACTCAGCATGGTAGATTCCACGTACATCCATGTATAGGAAAACTTCATGACTTCATCTCTCCTGACAGCTGCATAATATTCCATTGTGTATATGTACCACAGTTTCTTTAGCCATTCGTCTGTTGAAGGGCATCTTGGTTGTTTCCAGAGCCTGGCTATTGTGAATAGTGCTGCAACAAATATAGGTGTGAGGAAGGGGTTTTTGTATTAAATTTTTGTGTTCTTAGGGTATATCCCTAGGAGTGGAATAGCTGGGTCGAATGGGAGCTCAATTTCCAGATTTGGGAGGAACCTCCATATTGCTTTCCATAGAAGTTGGACTAGACAGCATTCCCACCAGCAGTGGATAAGAGTTCCTTTCTCTCCACATCCCCGCCAGCACTGATTATTCTAATTCTTTGTGACGTGGGCCAATCTCTGTGGTGTGAGGTGGTATCTCATCGTTGTTTTGATTTGCATCTCTCTGATGATTAGTGATGAGGAGCATTTTTTCATGTGCCTTTTGGCCATTTGTATTTCTTTTTTATCAAAGTGTCTGTTCATTTCTTCTCCCCATTTTTTGATGGGATTAGATGTTTTTTTCTTGTAAAGTTCTGTCAGTACCCTGTATATTTTGGATATTAGCCCCTTATCTGATGGATGTTGGGTGAACAGTTTCTCCCACTCAGTGGGTGACTCTTGTATCCTGGGCACTATTTCTTTTGAGGTGCAGAAGCTTCTCAGTTTAATGTATTCCCATCTGTTGATCTCTGCTTCCACTTGTTTGGAAAGAGTATTTTCCTCATTGAAGATGCCCTTCGTCTCGATGTCATGGATTGTTTTACCAACGTGTTGTTCTATATACCTTATGGTATCAGGTCTGATATCAAGGTCTTTAATCCATTTGGATTTCACCTTCGTACATGATGTTAACTGGGGGTCTATTTTCGCTTTTCTACAAGTGGCTAACCAGTTCTGCCAGCACCACTGTTGAAGAGGTTTTCCCTACTCCACTTAGGATTTCTTGCTCCTTTGTCAAAAATTATGTACTTGTATGTCTGGGGAATAATGTCTGAGAATTCAAGCCTATTCCCCTGATCTGACGGTCTGTCTTTATTCCAATACCATGCTGTTTTGATAACAATTGCTTTGTAGTAGAGTTTAAAGTTGGGGAAAGTAATGCCTCCTATTTTCCTTTTCCCTAGTAGTGCTTTAGCTATTCTAGGGTGTTTATTGTTCCAGATGAACTTCATAAGTGCTTGATCCACTTCTTTGAAGAATGTCATGGGTATCTTTATAGGGATGGCATTAAATCTGTATAATGCTTTGGCGAGAATTGCCATTTTAATTATGTTAATCCTGCCAATCCATGAGCAGGGTATGTGTTTCCATTTCCGTGTGTCCTCTCTTATTTCTTGGAGGAGGGCTTTATAATTTTCTTTGTATAGGTCCTTCACATCTTTGGTCAAGTTGACTCCAAGATATTTGATTTTGTGTGGTGCTATTGTGAATGGGATTGCCATCTTGATTTCCTTATCTTCCCTATCATTATTGGTGTATAAAAAGGCCATTGATTTCTGTGTGTTAATTTTGTAGCCTGCCACCTTGCTATAGGAGTCTTTTGTTTCTAGAAGCTTTTTGGTAGAGTCTTTAGGGTTTTCTAGGTAGAGTATCATGTCATCTGCAAACAATGAGAGCTTGACTTCTTCCTTTCCTATCTGGATTCTCTTGATATCCTTTTCTTGCCTGATCACTATAGCAAGAGCCATTCCAGATGTTAAGGGAGATGTTTGCTTGGAGAATTTTCCTCCAGCTTTGATTTTTAGTCTATGTTTGTTCTGACTACTCAAGTGTTTTTCTTCTGGGCAGCAGAATGTTGGGTTCAGCTTATTGCTCCATTTTTGCCACTTTGTGTTTCTTTTTCCTTTTCTTTTCTTTTCTTTTTTGATTTTGGGGTCACACCTGGCAGAACTCGGGTTACTCCTGACTCCCTGCTCAGAAATCACCCCTGGCAGGCAGAGGGCAACATATGGGATGCCGGGATTTGAACCACTGTCTTTCTGCATGAAATGCAAACACCTTACCTCCATGCTATCTCTCCAGCCCCAACTTTGTGTTTCTTAACTGATACTCTTAAATCCTTTGAGGTTGATGGAGATATTGACATGGAATTTAGTGTAATCTATATGTAAAAGTTTGCTGTCTTTCTTATCTGTCTTGTCTTATAGTAGACCTTTCAGTTTATCTTTTAAGGTTGTTTTTGAGTCTGTAAAGTCAGAGCTATTATTATACATGAAGCTATTATACTTTCTTCAAACCTGAGATTCTGCTAGGTGCAGTATTTATTGTGTTTTGTCACTATATCCCACCACTGTCTTCTGGCTTTGAAGGATTCTTGTGACAGATCTTCTATAAATCTTAAGGATGCTCCTCTGAATGTAATTTCCTTTATTGATCTTGCTACTTTCAGATTATATCCCTATCTTTGGAATTTGTCATTGTGACTAGGATGTGTCTTTGTGTTTGTTACGTTGGTCTCTTTTAGCTGATACTCTGGTCATGCTGGATTTGGTTTTAAGCATTTAGCTGAGATTTCTTCAATGATGTCCTTGACTATTGATTTTTCCTGGGGATTTTCTTTCTGGGTCTCTGGAACTCCAATATTTTTTATGCTGTTTCTGTTGAGTTCCATTGAGCAAAGACCTATATTTTTATCTCTTCACATTTTTGTTTGTTTTTTTTTGTGTGTGTGTGTGGTTTTTGGGTCACACCCGGCAGTGCTCAGGGGTTACTCCTGGCTCCATGCTCAGAAATTGCTCCTGGCAGGCACGGGGAACCATATGGGGAACCGGGGGATCAAACCGTGGTCCGTCCTAGGTTAGCACAGGCACCTTCCCTCCAGCGCCACCGCTGGGCCCCATTATGCTTTCTTTGAGGTCTA
The DNA here is from genome assembly GCA_004027635.1 of Crocidura indochinensis. Taxonomy (NCBI): domain Eukaryota; kingdom Metazoa; phylum Chordata; class Mammalia; order Eulipotyphla; family Soricidae; genus Crocidura; species Crocidura indochinensis. The sequence continues at coordinate 5,155 of PVKC010026926.1, forward strand.
TGAATGTTCTCCATATTTCTTCCCTAAATTCCTTATATAAAAGGCTAATTAGGTGATTGGCAGTTTTTGGATCATCAGAGGTGCCATCTTCATCTCCTATGTTTGGCGTTAGCCTGCATTGTTTCCCCAATGTTACGCTTGTTGTGTGTGGTTTATGACATATTATGGTGGGGTTTATTGGCTATATGTGTGCAGCTGCTAAGCGAAGTGGAGCAGCCCTCTCCTCCGGCTCCACCCTCTTGAGAGTTTTCAGTTCACCACAGATCATGTAGATTCTCTAGGTGCTTCAGGTCGGGGGTTGGTCTCATGAGCCACAGCCAATTATCAGACTATAGCCCCTTGCAATTGCCTATTTGAAATTTTTAAATCATTGAGCTCTTGTTTATATAACTATGCATTTAAAATTTCTGTTTTCTTGAATCTGCCTATCATTTCTGCAATTTCTCTTCCATCACACTTATTTAAAAATGAGATTACAGGGGTCGGTGCAATAGCACAGCAGGTAGGGCATTTAGTTTGCAAGTGGCCTACCCAGGTTCTATACATCAATCCATGTGGTCCCCTGAGCTTGCCAGAAGAGATTTCTGAGTACAGAACCAAGAATAACCCCTGCACACCACTGTCTGTGTCCCAGATACAAAAAATAAATTAAAAAATAAAATTACAGGCCAGACTGAATAGTACACTTAACTTTGCATGTGGTTGACACAGGACAAATACAACCACCACATATGGTTCCCCGAGAACTGTCAGGATTGACAACTGAACATAAAGCTAGGAATAAGCTAGTAAGCTTGACATTAATGCTGTGATGCTAAAGCAAAATAATTAAAAGTGAAATGATAAGGCTGGATAGATAGTACAAAGGCTATGGCACTTTCCTTGTATGTGGCATACCTGAGGTTTAAGGAAGGTTAAATTCCCTGCATCCAGGTTCTATAAATCATTAAGTCAGTAATAAAAGTCAATTATTGACCTGACTCTAAAAACAAAGGAAACAAAAATAAAACTCCTTTATGTTAGTAAAAATATTAAAGTATCATTTTTGTTTGTTTGTTTGTTTGTTTTTTTTTTTGGGGTCACACTCGGCAGCGCTCAGGGGTTACTCCTGGCTCCATGCTCAGAAATTGCTCCTGGCAGGCACGGGGGACCATATGGGGCACCAGGATTCGAACCGATGACCTTTTGCATGAAAGGCAAACACCTTACCTCCATGCTATCTCCTGGGCCCCTAAAGTATCATTTATTAAAGAGGCCATTGTAGACACACATGATATTTAAGCTCCCAAAATATGAAATGCTCCATGGCACTTGGTTTTCTAGAATATTCTGTAATAGTCTGGTCTGGCCAGAAGTTCTTGCCGTCTGCGTGTACAGGGGGTCACATGTGGATGCTGTGAACATATGGCCAAGGGGTTCCAGGCAGAATAAAAGTCACTGCACCTGAAATAATACTAAGCCAATGAAAGAGAGGAGAGAGGAAAAAGTAAAAAGAGGAGAAAGGAGAAAAAGAATTGGGAGGGGAAGAAAAGAGAGACAGACAGACAGACAGACAGACAGACACACAGAAAGACAGAGACTGACTTTTGCTTTGGCAGGGCTAGATGTTTCTCATCCAAATGAGAAAGGGATTCTGTGGAACGGTAGTGGAGCTGACACTGCTACTCAGGAGCACTGTGTTGTCCATAGGAGCAGACAGTGCTCTATACAGGGAGCCTTGTTCTGATACTTTCTGTGTTGACTGAGCCATTTACCTATGTTGCTGCTCAGAAGCAAGTTTTCAGGTTCCAGAAATTCCTTTTTAACAGAAGCCCACTTAATAAGACCTCAGGCCATTGGTATTGGGGCAGTGTGCATGATTTGGATTAAATACCTCAGAGAAACCAGACTTTATAACTTGCATTGTTTTCCTGTCTTCAAGGATCCTTTTTATTGGGGGGGGGGATTGGGGGGGCACACCCATTGGATGCTCAGGGGTTACTCCAGGCTAAGCACTCAGAAATTGCCCCTGGCTTGGGGGGACCATATGGGATGCCAGGGGATCAAGCCGTGGTCCTTCCTTAGCTAGTGCTTGAAAGGCAGACACCTTACCTTTAGCACCACCTCTCCATCCCCAAGGATCCCACATTTAATCAACCCCATAGTTTTTGCCTTCGAGCTCATCTGACACAACCTCTTTAATATTTTTAAGGGGACCAAATAGTTAGGGTTCCAGTTCCATCACCAGCACCAAATACCTCAGTACCAACAGAAGTGACCCCTGATCCCACTGAGTGAGTCCCAACCCTTCCCCTAAAATAAACATTGGAACTAGTAATATTAGGTATGTTTGGAAACTCCTGGCCATGTTCATGGATCAAGCAGTACTGGAGCTCCAAGGTAGGACGCTGCCTGCAGACTTCATTCTTGACTACATTCAGGTGGCCCTTCAAAGACTGTCTCTATTCTATCCCCAGGTATGCAGGTCATGGCCACATTAGAGAAAGTCCCCCTGGAGAGAGGGTTAAGAGTACCCAATGCCATCTTCACCACCAGCACCTTGTCTATGGAATACTGCAATGTTGTCAGTCACAGGGGACCCGCAGTCATTTATGACCTATACCTGCGTCTCACAGGCAGGAAACCCCGGTGAGTGGCTACCATCCTGCATTGGCACACTGTCCATGGGAAGAGACATTTATAGATTACATGGGGAAAACAGGGCAGCCACAGAGGACCCAGCATCAAGGTCTCTCAGGCAGAGACCTAGTGCTTGGAACCACTAGGACTTGTGGTCTCTGGGAAACAATGATGGCCAGTACATGAATATCACTGGCTCTTGTTGCACCTGGGGGGCTTATATATAGCATATATACATATATATGCATATATGTGTATATATATCAGTTTTTCAAATGAGGAAGTGAGATGAGAGATAGGTGGATTTGTAGCTAGCTAGACTAGCACCTGTGTCTAGCTGTGGGACACTCATGATTCTTTGTCCCTTGACTGGAGCCAGTATCTAGAAACATTATGTCCTGTGACCCAGGATCATATATGAATAGCAGTGTATGTGCTATACACCAGATAATGGTCCCAATGTGCTTCTCAGGAAACAACAGTTGGAGTTTAGTGTCCTTTTCCAAAATACCAGGACCAAAAGACCAGTGGTCAGGGACTGCATGTGGGGATGACGATTTCTGTGCTGGGACCAATGTTGGGACTGAATGGGGACCTGTGATCTGGGCTGTGTTGGAACTGAGTCCTCAGCAATGATTGATTCAAAACTGAAGTCTAGGGGCCAGAGATAGCATGGAGGTAAGGCGTTTGCTTTGCATGGAGGAGACCGGTGGTTCAAATCCCGGCGTCCCATATGGTCCTCCGAGCCTGCCAGATGTGCTTTCTGAGTGTAAATCCAGGAGTAACCCCAGAGTGCTGCCCGGTGAGACACACACACACACACACACACACACACACACACACAAAACTGAAGTCTATTGATATTTCACTGGTTGCACTACAGTGTGAATAGTGCCCAGAAGCCTTATACTGTCTAGCTTGTCTTTGATTCTATGGCCATACCAAGGCCCAACCTGGTACTAAGTTGGCTCCCATTGCCACCTCACAGGTTCTTAAATATAATGAACCGCCTTTTAAAAACTATTTCCATGCTGGAGTATTTTTCGACCCAGAACTGGGAGTGGAGCATGAACAACACGGAGATGCTTATGGCAAAGCTGGGTCCTGAGGACCAACAAGTAAGTGCAGACCATAGCTGAGAGAGATACCAAGTCTTTACACCCCATTAAGGAAGCCTGACCATGGTGAGGGGCTGCCACTCAGTGCTTACCTTAAGAACAACAGCTCTACCTGTCTTTCCCCACAGCATCTATCAGGCATCAAATTGAGTGTTGATGCGACCCTCCTGGCATTTGGCATCACTGATAGTGTCTTTCTAGCTCATAACACTTTGCCCCTCACTCTTTGATTCAAGAGGACAATGAAGGAAAACTCAAAGCTAACCTGGGTTTCTCTGCATTCTCAGAGATTTCACTGTATAGTTTAAATTATTGATACTTCTTTTTGCTACTCTGTGCATCAACCTTAGTTTTTCCTTTTTTTGAAGTGACACTGGCTTATTTCCATGGGAATACCCAACATATAGGTGCATGTTTATCATCAGTGTTGTGAATTCCCTGGTTAACTTACTGCTAACTCTTTGGTTTGTGGACATTTTGCTCTCAGAAATGGAGTTTAGTTTTCATGACACCTAGCATCAGTAAATATGATCCCTGTAGTGAGGTCCCTAAGCTTCCCTTAGCACAGTCCCCTCTAGTTACCTGACCCCCTTCCAGTATCATTCAGATGCTGGTCTTGGTCTTCCATAGTGATAATGTGTCCTTTACTGGAGAAAGGTAGCCCATTCTCTCACTGCTATTGCTGCTACTGTAGTGAACACAGGTACCAGTAATGGTACCCAAAGTTCCTTTCTTGCTCTCAAATAAATGTACAGAATTGTTGAGCACTATGATATTTCTATGTTTGAGTTGGGGGTTCAGGGGACAATCCTCGGGCTGCTTTCCATAATGGTTGCAATTGATTATATTCTCACTATTAGAACACACCAATATTGTATAAGCCTAAAACAATACATTATCTGTTTGGTCTTCAAGTATTGACCCATTTCTTTAATTTTTTTTTAAATTGTAGTGGTAGAGAGGGTTTGTTACACCCAAAATTGCTCCTGGAATTCTTTGAAGTTCAATCAGGGCATTAAACTTGTCTACAAGGCAAACACTTTAGCTACATATCTCCTACCAAAAAATATTCCTATGTGTAAACCTGGTTTCTTTCATTTCCTCATGACTTCCTAAAGGTAAAGTGCCTAATCTTAGTTCAAGTGGCACTGACTGAAATAATCACGCAGACATTCTTTCCAAGTAACCAACCTATCTTGTACATGGATTGTCCCTCATGTGTGTAGATACTGCCCAAATAGATGAGGTGGCCATCCAGGAGTTCCTGCTGGACATGCACTGTTTAATCTTGCCTTTCAGATGTTTAACTTTGATGTGCGCAAGCTGAACTGGATGGAATACACAGAAAACCACGTCCTTGGATTGAAGAAATATGTACTGAAAGAGGATATATCTGGAATTCCCAAAGCTAAGGAACACTTGAAAAAGTGAGTACTATACGCCAATGTTTAGGGAAAATTTATACTGTAGCTGGTTTTATACACAACAGGAAGTAGGAAATAGCAGTAAGTGTGTCTGTGTACACAGTCCATGTGGCATGCTGTCATGGACACCTCATCTATGGGGCAGACATTATTTTTATATCAAAACAGATATTGCAATTCAAAGAAGGCAAGTATAGGACTCAGATATGTATAAAGTTCTCGTCACAACTATGTGATAACAAAATACAAAGAACAGGAATTTCACTATATGAGTTCATATGGGCACAGATTTCTTTGTTCTTCCTACCCTCCAACTGCATGAATTCCCTAATCCCATTATTAATCCAGAGGGAACACATGATAAATGATGGCTACTGAGAGGAAGGAAAATAAAAGAGCTTTCATTTGGATTTGCGAACTGAGAGTTCTGGGAACCAGACTGAGTGTCTGCACATATCAGGCTTGTTCCCTATCGTATGTAGTATGGAGGTAATCTACATGCAATAGATATTAGAGGAACTCTAAGTAGCAGGTAACTTCTTTAGCACTTTTAAATGCACAGATTTAGTATACGTAAGGATGAGAAAGAGAGTTGTTGGAAGTGTTATGTATAAATCTGTTTATTTAACCAGAATTTTATGTTAGTAGAAGGTGGAATATCAAAATGCCAGTTGGCACTGCCTGCTTGTCACAGCAAGGGCAAGAGTCTTGTTTTGATGCTGGCCATGTCTCTCCTAGGCTCCGGAACATACAGTATCTTTTCAACATGGTCCGTGTCCTCATCACCTTGTGCCTTCTTATCACTCGATCCCAGGTAGTGAGAAATGCCTGGCTCTTCCTTGTAAACTTCTGCTACAAGCTCCTCACCTATTTATGGGAATCCTGTCCACTCAAGATCTAAGCGTCTCTGACAATGTCTCCTATTAATCAGCCACACTGATACCTCTCCAGCAGCAAATCAATCCATGGCTATACTCAAAATCATTAAGTACCAAACACACCCAAGTTCACCAGGCCCTTAGAGTGTGCTCCATTGTCTAAAAGTACCTTAAGGGTAATTCAAAGCAAGTAGTCGAAACCATAACTCTTTTTTTTTTTGTTTTGTTTTTGGGCCACACCCGGTGATGCTTAGGGGTTACTCCTGGCTATTCGCTCAGAAGTCGCTCCTGGCAGGCATGGGGGACCATATGGGGAACCGGGGGATCGAACCACAGTCCGTCCTAGGTTAGCAAGGCAGGCACCTTACCTCCAGCGCCACCGCCCAGCCCCCGAAACCATAACTCTTACCCAACTTTTTTCCTAATTGAGATATTATTGTGTCATGAATTACGTTTGATGTAAAAACAAAATATTCAAATTTAATACCTGGGGCTCTCAACTAAAATGATGTAACACAAATATTAGAAAGTGAGACAGGGGCCCGGGAGATAGCATGGAGGTAAGGCGTTTGCCTTTCATGCAAAAGGTCATCAGTTCGAATCCCGGTGCCCCATAAGGTCCCCGTGCCTCCCGGGAGCAATTTCTGAGCATGGAGCCAGGAGTAACTCCTGAGCACCGCCGGGTGTGACCCCAAAACCCCCCCAAAAAAAAAAGTGAGACAGGAATTGAGTTTCTCTTTATGCATGCTTTTTCTGCAATCACTACTGCAACTCAGAAAATTCATTCAGACAGGAGGGCTGCAGGCTTTTGTGAAAGATTTTTCACAAATTGTCTTGAAATCACTCTGCACTCCAGATAGCACAATATGTGACCTCTGCATTTTGGGAACAACTTTCCAAGGTAGAAAATTAAGCTCTGAGACAAAACAACTGAACCAATACTTTTGGAGTTATGCTGATGATGAAAATAAGAAATCAAATTCTGTATGTCCCTGAAACTGGATAAAGACATTATTCCAAGAATCTACTGTCTCTGGTCAATAAATCCAGCAAGAAGCTAATTTTAAATGCAAATGTATATTTCTGTTTCAGTGTTGTTCCTCTATCTGAGTTAAACTCCTTCCTTTGTCAAAAAAAAAATGTCCTCCAGCAGCAACCCAGCAGAGAACTTGGGCTAAGACCTCTCCTCCTGTTTTTATAATAAAATTACATGATGTGGTGCTTACAAAATCACTGAGTCCACTTGGGGTTGAAGCACATCAATTAATGCCTGCAGAAAAGGAAATCCGCTGTTTCCCCAGCTAGATCTTAGTTGCTTGTTGCCAGTAAGTTCTGCATTTAAGACAATGCCTGCGGCAGGGGTGGGGGTGGGTAGACAAGGAAGACAGTGTTAGGTTCATGATAAAACCCAGGGATAGGCCAAAGAGATCACTTGGCAATGCAAGAAGACATAAATCAGGGTTTATTAAGCCAGATTGCTGGGGTCCAACCAGACATGACTAGCACGATGTAGGTTAGGCCCTGAGCTTGGAATCTGTAGAGTTTTTGTAGTCAGTGATACCATGTACATTATTCATTTAGCCTGAGGAACAGATAGCAAAGGAAACACATTTTGCAAAACACAAGTAGCATAATTCAAATAGATCAAGACTGTCCTAGAGAAGGCATGTCCACCATGTCCAAATGTGGGAGAGCTGACATAGATAAGTGCTTATAGGGGCACCATAGGCATCTATCAGTTATCACTGCCTGTGCCTCCCAGTGCCTCTTTTCTTCTTAGAAGTTTGGTAGGCTATATTTCCCCACATTAGCCTGACCTCCTACAATGTATATGAGCTTTAAAGCATAGTTAAAGCATAACGTAGGGCCTAACCATCCAGGTCAGTGTCTGTAAATGTGAGATTGGCATGTGCCCACCTGTTCTTACATTTCCCTCTTTCACTAAATCATACTGAGGAATCTTTCTCAGAGGCCTCACTAGGTAACAATGCATACTGCTACTTAAGACCTAGGAGCTGCACAGTGCCAACTCTTTCCCTAACAAATGCTACCAGTTTGTTCAGGATGATCGACCCAAAAATCAGCAGGATTAGCAGTATTATTAAGGGGACAGCTAAGGTGGATATCAGGGTGGCCAGCCATGGGGAGTCATTGAACCAAGACTCAAACAATCATTTGTATGTTCTGCATAGAATCAGCACTCTTCCCCTAGTGCAGCACAAAGCCCACATTGCTTCATGAGAAACAAGTTGAGCCCTCAGCGATTCTGCAGAACAACCTCAGATAAAAAAAAATTAGGGACTTTTCTGGGGAAGCCACAAATCTTTCAATACGATCTATGTCCTTGTCTACTGCTGACCTTAGGACACTTAGACCTTTCTGGTAGAACAGCATGGCTACCATGATGGCAGTGTAGGGCTCTTCCTTACAGTCTTAAGAACATAAAATCCTCAAGTTTGGGGTTGGTCTCTTGTTCCAGGTAGTGGTAATATATTTTGGGAAATACAAAGGCCATGACACAAATGACTGTAGTCAAATTTGCCCAACTGCCAAACGGGGCACCAGACCATGCTCAATGCAGACCCACCAGGCTCTTCCAAAGGGTTCAATTCATCATTTTCATCATCTCCGACCTCTTTGAGTTGAATTCACAATGTCATAAAGAAGCAGTTTAGCAAAATCAGAAACTTTCATGAGGAAAGAGAGAACCTCAGAGTTCAGACTCTGAAGGCACTTGTATGTCTAGGGGTTCACATCTCAGGGCAAGAAGGTATTTATTCTTGCTGGTCATACTTCATTGCATAGTGACTGCCATATATTTGCAATCTTATTTTGGTCTTGTGAACTGGGACAGTTAGATGTTCAGGGTGTCTTTGTCAAACAGATGACTCCACCACAAAGAGAAATGGGATTCTTGCTGGGGTAGAGAGAACACAACCCACACCTGGTACAACTGATGTCAATAATGGCCTTAGCTCCTACAAAATTAAGACACAAATATTAATGGGCTTTTTATACACCAATAATGACAGGGAAGAAATGGACATTAAGAAAACAACCCCATTCACATTAATGCCACACAAACTCAAATATCTTGGAGTCAACTTGACTAAAGACCTGAAGAACTATACAAAGAAAACCATAAAATCCTGTTCCAAAAAAAGTGGAAATAGAAACACATACCCTGCTCATGGATGGGCAGGAATAACATCATTAAAAAGACAGTAATACCCAAAGCATTGTACTGATTTAATATGATCCCTCTAAAGATACCCATGACATGCTTCAAAGAAATGTATCAAACACTGCTGAAATTCATTTGGAACAATAAAAAACCATCGAATAACTAAAGCAATTCTTGGTAAAAGGAATATGGAAGGCATTACTTTCCCCAACTTTAAATTGTAATACAAAGCAATACAAAATTATCAAAACAGCATGGTATTGGAATAAACACAGACCCTCAGATCAGTGAAATAGGCTTGAGTACTCAGAGAATGCTCCCCAAATACAATCACCTAATTTTGGATAAAGGAGCAATAAATCCCATGTGGAACTAGGAAATTTCTTTAACAAGTGGTGTTGGCACAACTGGTTAGCCACTTGCAAAAAAAAGCAAAAAAAAAAAAGCAAACTCAGACCCCAAGCTAACATCATGTATGAAGGTCAAATCTAAATGAATTAGACTTTCAATATACCATAAGGTATATATAACAGCATATAGATAAAACACTCCATGACATTGTAAAGGCATCTTTAAGGGGGAAACAGCACTCTCCAAACAAGTGAAAGCAGAGATAAACAGATGGAAATATATTAAGCTGAGAAGCTTCTGCATTTCAAAGGAAATAGAACACTGGACACAAGAGCCACCCACTGAGTGGGAGAAACTATTTGCCCAATACCCATCAGATAAGGGCTAATATCCAAAATATACAAGGCACTGACAGAACTTTACAAGAAAAAAATCGGATTAGATTACATCCAAAAATGGGAAGATGGGGTCCGGGAGATAGCATGGAGGTAAGGCGTTTGCCTTTCATGCAAAAGATCATTGGTTCGAATTCCGGTGCCCCATATGGTCCCCCGTGCCTGCCAGGAGCAATTTCTGAGCATGGAGCCAGGAGGAACCCCTGAGCACTGCCGGGTGTGACCAAAAAAAAAACAAAAAAAAGGGGGGGAAGAAATGAAGACACTTTGTCAAAGAAATAAAAAAAGGTCAAAAGGCACATGAAAAAATGCTACACATCACTAGTCATCAGGGAGATGCAAATCAAAACAACTATGAGATATTTCATGCTGAAGACATTGATGCACATCACAAAGAATGAAAACAAGCAGTACTGATGGGATATGGAGAGAAAGAAATTCTTATTCACTATTGGTGGGAATGCTGCCTAGTCCAAACTATATGGAAAGCCATATTGAGATTCTTCCAAAAACTGGATTTGAGCTCCCATACGATCCAGCTATACCACTCCTAGGGATATAACTGAGGAACACAAAAATATAATACAAAAAAAAAACCTTTACTCACACCTATATTCATTGCAGTGCTATTTACAATAGCCAGACTCTGGAAACAATTAAGATGCCCTTCAACAAATGAATAGCTAAAGAAACCATGGTACATATACACAATGGAATACTATGCAGCTGTCAGGAGAGATGAAGTCTTGAAATTTTCCTATACATAGATGTACATGGAATCTATTATGTGGAGTGAAATAAGTCAGAGGG
>PVKC010026927.1:0-15946 GCA_004027635.1 Crocidura indochinensis
AAACACTGAACTTTACATTCTCCTAGTGTTTATTTCATAAATAGCTTTTTTATTTCTATTCCTGAGAAAGCCCTATCTTTATGAAGTCCAAAATGCATATCAGACACCCAATCAAATCTCTTTTCAGCTGAGCATTGCTTCTCTCTAATTTCCCAAGTGTCCCAATATTTTTGTTGTTTCCGCAAAAAGAAAAAAAATTAACAAAGCACTAACATTTCATACACAGTGGGCAACCCCTTTCAAAAGATACAGATGTGCCTTCTTTACCAGATAATAAACCATCATAACTATCCCTGCTCCATTTATGGAAATATGTGTCATTTAGGGAGATAAGAGCTTGTACTCATCACATCAAAAGACTGAAAGTATTTTAGGTATTATCTGATTAGAGAAATGTTTAACTCCTCCACATAGGAGTTCCAAGTCATGCTCCTGTGCACTAGTGTTATAGCAGTGAGATAATCATGGTTCTTCAACTTAAATAGTTAATTCAAAATAAGGAAACATATATAATATATCTAATGGCAATCAGTGCCACAGTGAGGATTAAATATAAGAATGTGATGTTAAGTGAGGCTCAGGATAAGACTTTTAGAAAGGTTATGTAAAGTTTTTAAAATTGAACTCTGAAGTAGATATACTAAATTAAAAAAAGTCAAGCAAAGATAAAAATGTAATGTAATTCAAGTAGTGAAAAAGGTCAGCAAAATTGCTTTCCACATTAAAGGTACAGAAAATATATTACTCAGATCAAAATTATGTAATTCATAGAAATATACATTATAAATACACATGTTATTTATCCTTCTTTGTTTGGTTTCTCATTTACATAGATACATGTGCTTCCAAACTAAGTCACTTGAGATTTCTTTAATATTGTATACTAACATAACAGGATTTGATTCCTGAGTGAGATAGCAAGAGAGAGAGAGAGAGAGAGAGAGAGAGAGAGAGGGCTAGAGACCAGCGGACATAACAGTTTGCTGACTGAACTTCACAAAAGAACTTTGACCTTCCCACACTGATTGTGTGTGCCCTGGCCACATTCAGAATTGTGGCCTGAATGAGTGGTCACTTATATGGCCTCAAGATACTATCTTATTGCACATAAGCTTTACTGAGACTTCCTGGGCAGTGGGAAAGACTGACAGTGACATAGGAAAGAAGCACCTTGACAGTACAAAGGGAACCAGGCTACTGTACAGCAGAGTAAAACCCGACCACACCTGGCAAATTAAAACAGCAATCCTGCAGAACTTTGATATGTATTTCAGAGTGTAAATGTTTAGGATATTCAACAAACTAAAAGAAACAATGGAATAAACTACCAATAGCACACATGAGGATATGAGAACAGAAATGACAAAAATAATAATAACTACATTGTTGCTCATTATCCAATGAGCCAGAACAGTAACACAGTTAGAAGACATTTGCCTTGATATGGCCAACCTGGTTTCACTCCCCAGCATCCCTTATGGCCCACTGAGCCTGCCAGGAATAATGTCTCAACACAGAACCAGGAGTGCAGCTAGATGTGACCCAAAAAGAAAAAAAAAATCAGAATATATTAAAATAACTTATTTGTTGCTCATTATCCAATATGATAAGAGAGGTACACAGGACTCCAATAATATAACTTTTTAAATCTGTAGTTATGTTTTTAGGTTTTATGCTAAAGTATAAAAGTACTTATACTAAAGTATAAAAGTATTAGAGTGTTTCAAACTGGAAGAATTATGTGATCTACAGAAAAATTCTGTAATTTATAAAATTAAATAATAAATAATATCATGTAATATCTACTAATATTAGATAAATAGTATCAGCTAATACCATGTAGAGAATAAATTCTACTCAGAAAGATAAAGGAGTGAGGAAGTCAGAAGCTACCACCATGATTAAAATAGATGACTAATACTGTGGTATAGTGAGGAAGAAGAGCACAGAAAATTAGAATGTGGATGCACTTTGATAGATGATGATGAGAGGTGATGGAAAGATGAACTAAAGAAAGTTTCTATATTTGGCCATGAGCAAATGATGAATAAACTGAGATGGGCAATAATAAGAAGCAAATTTTGTTTAGTATTTGGAAACTTCTCTTGCTATTTTAACTCTATTTGTTTATATATCATATATTCAGAGGATGCAAGAAATGAATAGATAGTTGTTACTATGAGGTTTAAAGGAGCACTCAAAGTTGGAGATTATACAATTGGCAGTAATTAGGAAGAGTGTCTTTTTTAAAGGCTATTCAGTAAAATGTGAGACTACTTAAATTTTGTAAATAAAGAAAATAATTTTATTTAGAATTAAATTTTAATATATCTGTTAATCAGTATCTAGAGGGGGACTATTAGATCCAACAGAAGGAAGAAAAGAAGAAAGGAAGGAAGGAAGAAAGATAGAAAGAAAGAAAGGAAGGGAGGAAGAAAGAAAGAAAGAAAGAAAGAAAGAGAGAAAGAAAGAAAGAAAGAAAAGAAAGAAAGAAAGAAAGAAAGAAAAAAGAAAGAAAGAAAAAAAGAAAGAAAGGAAGATGGAGGAATAAAAGAAGAAAGAGAAAGAAAGAAGGAAAGAAAAAAGAAAGAAAGAAAAAAGAGGATGAAGGAATAGAAGAAAGAAAGAGAAAGAAGAAAAAAGAGAAAGAAATAAAAAACAAAAGAGAAAGAAAGGAAGAAGGAAAGAAAGGGGAAGAAGGAAAGAGGGGAAGAAAGAAAGAAAGATGAAAGAAAGAAAGAGGATGAAGAAATAAAAGAAGAAAGAAGAAAGAGAAATAAAAACAAAAGAAAGAAAAAAGAAGGAAAGAAAGGGGAAGAAGGAGAGGGGAAGAAAGGAAGAAAGATTAAAGAAAGAGAGAAAGAAAGAAAGAAAGAAAGAAAGAAAGAAAGAAAGGAAGAAAGAAAGAAAGAAAGAAAGAAAGAAAGAAAGAAAGAAAGAAAGAAAGAAAGAAAGAAAGAAAGAAAGAAAGAAAGAAAGAAAGAAAGAAAGAAGGAAAGAAGACATCCCCACCTTGAGTTCTGGCACTAGTAGATAGTAGGATGAAATTCTAAATAATAGGGTGTTATGAAAACAAGACTAGAGTGAATGATTATTAGGTTTTGAGACAGAGATGAAAATGCTGTACCAATCTTACCCAGAAGATTTATATGGACAATATCACAGGATCGTAGCCAGAAGTAATGTTTCTGTGTTCTTTGATATCTCCAGTAGTTTTTAAGCCTACAGCATATTGAACTCTACAGAGATTTTATTTTATTCATATTAATTCTGAAAACTGATTATGACTCAGTATATTTAAAAGAGATTCACATATGAACTAGAAAGAAGCAATGTAAAAGTATATATTTGATACTTAATTCCAATGTAGAGACTAAAAGATGCAAGGAATGCATTCTTCAGATTAGAAAATAATTTTTGGATAAAGCTATAATAGTGTGGAGTGGAGCAGCACAAGTCTCAAAATCCCATATGACTCTTAATTAGTAATTCATGAGTGATATATCCCCAGTACCTATGGTATTACTTTTAGAAAGATTTATTTTTAGCCCATTCTTAAACAGCAGGATATTTTACAAAATTTAAATAGTATTTAATGTCTTAGTTAAATATTGTGGTATTTTAATTAATTTTTGATATGGACAACTATTATACATAAAACTTTTTTTTAATCCTTAGAATCATTAATAATACTTTACATATACATATCTTAATCACCATGAAGTGATGTTTTAGAATCTTTAAAATCAATTAATTAACAATGACTATAAAGTCTCAGTTAATTGTAGTTGAAAAGATAGAACCCAGGAAAATTAGTATAGACCACATGAGGACACAACCAAGGTAAATTAAAGGTCTGCATACAACCAGACTAGTGGCAGCAGGTAGCACACTCTGCTGAGGTCCATTTGCCCATAAAACGTCATCCATTCCACAAGAACTGTCCGTCTTTTCCTCTGGGTCACGTTTGAAGAGTGCATGCTCCTGTTCATCCAGATTTGTAGGGCCTAAAGGTTCAATGAAGTAATTTTGGTCTCCCTGACTGAAGTAACCCCTGAAAAACATGTTGTTGCATGCTTCTTAAAATCACACATTTCTATACTATAGACTCACTACTCCAAAAAGATGCAAGCACTATAAAATTCCAAGCTTATAATATTAGAAAACACTTGAATCTAGCTTTAAAGATGATCTAAACTAATCTTGTCCTTGACAAAATGTTCTCCTGCTGGGAGAAGAAATTTTTATTACTGTCAACTTATAACAGACACTAGATTTTTGATTCTCAAGTAGACAGCCAGACTAGTCATTTCTAAAGGAAACATGAAAAGTGATGAAGAAATGCGAAGGGTCATCGAAGGCACACTTAGACTACCTTGGACCCAAGACATGGAAAGGAGAAAAAGAAAAGAAATAATGAGGAGAATAAGAAGAAGCAAATGAGTGTTAAAAGGGTGAAGGGCATATTAGTGAAATAGAGGTCGGGTATGTATATAGATTTAAACCACAGGGACACAAAATGTGAAGCATGAGAACCAAGCATCCAAACTTCAAAAAGTGCTTGTTAAACAGGCAGGCTTGTGGTGGGAGAGAAACTGGGAACATTAATGGGGAGAAGTTTGCACTGGCAGTGTATGTCTAAAAGGTGTTGGAACATTATATTTCTGAAACTGTTATAAAAAGTTTTAAAAGTCATGGTGCCATAATAAAAAATAGTTAAATATGCTTTGAATATTTTTCAACACAGAAATTAACTCCCTAGGGCCAAAGTAGTAGTACAGCAGGCAGGGTGTTTGTCTTGCCTGCAATCTACTAGGTTCAATTCTTGGCACCACTTATGGTCCCCTGACCCTAAACAGAAGACATCTCTTGATTGAAGATATTGATTGATTGATCTCTTGATTAGTAAGCTCTGAGAAATGCTATGTGTGGCTCTCCCAAAACAGAAAATAAAGAAGTAAAAGTGTAAAAACATTGGTGTATAAAAACTAAGAAGTAAAATTTTGGTTCTATTATGTATTAGTTATAATACATGTAAAATTACTGAAATAAAGATAAACCCAGTTTCTTCATAGCTGAAATGTGTATTACGTAAACCTACCTTGTAGGGTGAGTGTAAATAATAAAAGAGATAATATGTGAAGCATAGATTTGATAAATATTTTTCAGTTTTCTCTAAAGAAGTGCTAAGATTCATTTAAACAATATCCAGAGAGTACTAGAGAATGACAGCTAGTTAAAAGTTTTTTCATGGTATTTATACTTAATAAGGAAAATAAATGTAGATCAAATGATCACAATTTATATAAATACATGTTTATTGTACATATAATGTTTTAATTATGTACATATTATATTTGTAGAAATATATATAGCACAAGAACTTAAGTAGACTGAATTCATGCATAATATTAGAAAAAAATTGGGTCTGATGAGAAAATATAATGGCTTATTTCAAGTGATCTGAAAAAGATAATGATTATCTAAAATTTGGCTGTATACTGTATTTTCCAGCATATAAGACGAACCTCTAATTTTAAAGATAAAACATAGGTTTAGGCCTATATTCGCTGTATAAGACAGAACATTCCCCGTACTGCAACTCTAAGCCAATCAGTAAGCCATTCACAACAAGGAAAGGTTCCAAGGTTATACTGTAATAGACTTCCTCTCTGACTCTGGCCAATCTGAGCAGCTTTTTGCAGTGTAGATTCGGGTACAGAACATTGTATAATTTGCATGCATCAAAAGCCTGCTTGGATTGGCTGAGTTAGAGAGGTGGTCGGAGCAGTCTTGCTGTGATTGGTGCAGGGTCTAGTTGGAAAATTCTTTTCCTGGCAATATCCAGAAGATCTTCGTTTAGCAGTACATCGAAATGTTTTTTGGGATATATTCAGCGTATAAGATGGCCCCCGATTTTCGGTTGACTTTTTTTCATTTCAAAAGTTGTCTTATAGGCGGGAAAAAATGGTAGTATAATAAATAACATAATCTTGGGAAATAATTAAAATATGGAGATTGACTATTGAAAATGGCACTAAAAGATTAATAGTCATCAAAGAATCAAGTTTCTAGCTAGACCAAGTAGTTGGTTAATTACATTTAGTAATTAGGATGCAAAACAATGGAAAAATATTAAGTGGGAGCAAAAAATTTGTTTGACTTGGGAAATATTGAGTGTCACATTTCAATAAGATACCTAGAAATGGACATGATGATAGAAAATAAGTAATATTTTCATTTCTGGTCATCAAAAGGGATCTCATACTAGAGACCACTGACAGCATGGTGGCATTGTCTACACACAAAAAAAAATGAGTAATGGAGGAAAGGATGAGAAAAGTATAGTGAGGAGAGACAATGATGCGAAGTTTCTATACCTTAAAGATTCTGACACTAGAGTTAGTGCCAAGGTACAGTTAAAAGCATGTGTCTTGCTTGCTGCCTACCAAGTTCAAAACGCCACCAAAAGTGAACCCTCACCCAAAGAAGCATGAGCATAGTCATATATGGCCCCTAACAAAAACACAAAATGACAAAAATATTCTGACTCTAAAGCTAGGACATAAAAGCCTGCTTTGAAAACAAGGAAGCAATAATTCTGCAGATGGTAATTCACAATCTATTGTTAAGTCATTTCCTTCTTAATTGTTTTTATTTCTCTGTGAGTGAAATGGCTTCTCTGTATAGTTTATAGAAAAAATACAGTAAATTATGTAATCTGTAGACTTTCATCAAATTTATTTTTTTGTTTTTTGTTTTCTGGCCACACTCAACATGCTCAAGGTTACTCCTGGCTCTATTCTCAGGAATTACTCAGGGTGGAAGGGGCTAGCACAGTGGTTGGCAAGCCATGGCTTGCTAGCCACATGTAGCTCTTTGCATTTTTTGTTTTTGTTTTTGTTTTTTGGGTCACACCCGGCAGTGCTCAGGGGTTACTCCTGGCTCCATGCTCAGAAATTGCTCCTGGCAGACACGGGGGACCATATGGGGCACCAGGATTTGAACCGATGACCTTTTGCATAAAAGGCAAACGCCTAACCTCCATGCTATCTCCCGGGCCCCACTCTGCATTTTTTAATGCAGCTCTTCTATGTTGGGTGTCCGCTCCAGGACTCAGGACTCTGCTCCTAGCCTCTGTCAGTGAGCACCCTGTGTGGCTCTCAAAATAATATTCAATTGTGGTTTTGGCGAGATTTGGCTCAGTTGAATAAAAAGGTTGCCCACCACTGGGCTAGCAGAACCATATAATGGGGTATTGGGAATCAAATCCAGATTGGCCACATGCAATGTAAGTTCCCTACCTGCTGTACTATTGCTTTTATCCTTTATCATATTTATTAAATCACTTTCCCCCATCATTACAGGGACACAAAAACTATTCATAAGCACTTACCTTAGCCCCCTACATGTGCTTATGCTAGCATCAGAAACCTTTTGGTTAATTAGGTACCCTTGGTAATAGCAGTCATCCTAAAGAAAAGGAAAATGAGATTTTTTAAAAGTAAAATTTGTGTCCTTTATAGATCCTCTGCTAAATTAAATTTGAAACCATAAAACAGCATCATATATATTTGAGTATCATATGCATTTATATATGTAAGACTATTTAATAACAAAACAAGACTTTATATACATATAAAATGCCTTTTAAATATCTTATATAAAACAACAATCAACTTAGAAAACATTCTTAAATAATCTTTTGTTTTGTTTTTGTTTTTGGGTGCTCAGAAGTTACTCCTGGTCTATCCTCAGAAATCGCTCCTGGCAGACTTGTTGTTGAGATAATATGGTTATAATAGTGTAGTATTTATCCTTTTAGTGTAAAATTTTATGAACCTCCACCACCACTAATGTGCCCCAAACCACTACCAATGTTCACATGTCATTTATGGTTATTTTTTCCTCTCTATGTCTCAACATTCCATCCTTCCAGTGCTAATTAGCTTCAACATTGTAGTTAAGGTTCAAATGATTGTTGACAGTAGATAATGCCAGATAAATCACTGTCCATTTCATTTTTTCTTTTTTTGGATCTTAGGCCACACCCAGTGATACTCAGGGGCTACTCTTGGCTATGTGCTCAGAAAACACCCCTGGCTTGGGAGGCCATATGGGACAGTTGGGGATCGAACCGAGGTCCATCCTGGGTCAGCCGCAATGCCCTACCACTGTGCTATTTCTCCACCCTCCATTGTCCATTTCCTTGCATTGTTCCTTTATATACCACAAAAAATATATGTAAATAATCTATTATTAAGATAGTTACCCCATAATATGTAGTGTCAAATAAATGTTTGTGTAAAATTTGTTACTAAAGGTGTATTACAAAGGAGGATATAGTTTAGAAAAAGTCAATTAATATTGTTAAGTTTAAAATCTAGGTTCCCAAACATTTGCATTAAGTCATTACCTAGATTGATTGTTCATTATTTTTTCTAATGCCTTAATTTTTTCCAATTTATGTTATCAGTCAATGGTTTTATCTATCTATTTATCATATCTCCGTATTCCTGGCATATTAAATATATCAAAATATATTAAATAAACAAAAATCTGCTTCAATTTAGTATAAACACCTTTCTTAATTTTTGATACCTTTTTTCCACTTAACACAGGTGAGTTATTCTCAAGTAAATATCTGTGGCATGGTTAGAAAAAAATGTTTAAAGACTTTTAATGGAAAACAAAGTTCTGAAAAATAGCAACTATAAAATATTTTATTTTCACACCATGATTACTCTTAACAGTAGCAAATAGAAATACTGAAAAAAAAACCAAAATGTGTCTAATTGGACCACTGAAGTAATAATCCTGAACTTGAGAGACTATTCATTTAGACAGGTGATTGGTATGAAGAATACAGGATATGTAATTCTTTACTCTTCAATTTTTTTATAAGATTTTTATTTAAGCACCATGATTACAAGCATGGGTTTCAGTCATAAGCAGAATTCCTCCCTTCACCAGTGCAACATTCCCACCTCCAACTGGAGACCCTTTTATAGGAAGCTCAGGAATACTAGAAATAGTTATCAGGTGGTCAATAGATGTACCTATCCCTCTCAAAAATTTTGGAGAATTTTTCAACATTTTATTTCTACTTCATAAAACATGAATTATCTAACAGCAATTCACTCTTTATTTAAATATCAAGCTGTCATTGGTGTGTTTCAGCACCAAGGCTTGAGGGCACTTTGTTGGTGGTGTTCAGTAACTATGAATATCACTAATATAGCCTTTAACACTATTGAATCATACTTAAACCAAAATAAAAAATTTAAATAAATAAAAACTATAAAATGTAAAGTTAGAAAATCTTAAAAAAGGCAATAGCATATTTATAATTATGTATTACCATAATCTGTGGGCTTGTAATAATCTCTTTTCCAGTAGAATCATAATGTATTTCTGAATATCCTCCTGCAAGAAGATTCCTGAAGTAAAACAATGAGGAAGTTGCTGATAACATTTTCAAACGTCAATAATTAAAGTAAAAAACTTTCATTGGGAATATAAAAATGCTTGAACTACTTAATGTCCTAACCCTTTAAGACAAGTTCAAACCTAGATGTGTTCAAAAAGGAAAGGCTGAATGGAAAATGAAAAATCTAAAAAGAACTAGGAAGGATACTCATGTGTGGTCTGAAAAAAATACCTGCTTTCTCATCAAAATTTGTGACTTGTCTGAGGAAAGATCTGAGGAACACATGAAATTGAAAAGGACAAAATTGATTTGAGAAAGAGAGGGAGACAGGAGAGAGAGAGAGAGAGAGAGAGAGAGAGAGAGAGAGAGAGAGAGAGAGAGAGAGAGAGAGAGACTGTGAAGAACAATACTATTTTGTTTGTGTTTTGGGCCACAACCGGTGACATTCAGGGGTTACTCCTGGCTATGCGCTCAGAAATAGGTCCTGGCTTCGTGGTCATATGAGATACAGGGGGAATAGAATAGCAGTCAGTCCTAGATTAGTGAATGCAAGGCAAATGCCCTACCTCTTGAGCCACTTCTTCATCCCCTTCTAACCATTTAGACAACTGCCTTTCAGGCCAATAATTTTAATTGTTTGATTTAAGGATCGTGGTTAAAAATCATTCATTGTTGGGTTTCAGTCATACAATGTACCTTAGCCTTCACCAATGTACCCTTCCACCATCGATGTCATCAGCTTCCCTTACATAGCATAGGCAATTTGCTTCTCTCTCTGTGTGTCTGTTTTCTTTTTTGCCAGAATTGTCTGCACACTTTCTCCCCTTTCAATGAGTTATTGTCCAGAATGATCAGTTCCAACTATCATTCTTGATTGTTGATAGTTGATAGTAAACCCTTCTCTACTGTAAGTACACTCACTGCTTTTTGTGGTAAGCTTCTTACATTGGAATGAACCTCCGGACCCTTAATTCTATTTATTGTCTTTGGATATTGTTACCATATTGTTCAGTTAATTATCTTCAGTTGTCACAAACTGTAACAGTCACAAAGAAAAATTTTGAAAATTTTTAAGCTTTATTAATAAGGTAATGTAATGGTAATTTGCATTTTAACTAATTTGAACTCTTTTCTATTGCCCATCATAAAATTATCCTAAAATATTTTTTAAATATTCAAAGAAATAAAAAGAAGTAACTGATAACATATCAATGTCATTTGCACCTTTGTCACTGGGTTAAAAATGTTCACTTAATCCTTTCAACAGACATTCAAGAAAAATATCATTCTCCTAGCTTTTCACATGCTATTAAATAGTTCAAGTGGCAAAGAATCATATCTTGGTTTGTGTTAATAAAAATCTTATTGAATTTTTTTTTTTTGGTTTTTTTTGGCTACACCCAGTGACGCTCAGGGGTTACTCCTGGCTATGCGCTCAGAAGTTGCCCCTGGCCTGGGGGACCATATGGGGCACGGGGGATCGAACCGCGGTCCCTCCAAGGCTAGCGCGGTAAGGCAGGCACCTTACCTCCAGCGCCACCGCCCGGCCCCTCTTATTGAATTTTTATTTAATCAGCTCATGAGCTATAATGGTTTTTTATTTTGAAAAGGTGACAACTTATGTGTGTTTAAAATATTGCTTTTTATATAGAATAATTTATGTATTAGAAAATCTTGAAGATGCAAAATCTAAAAATTAATTTTTGTAACTTTATAGACAGGATGATTAAATTTGAGTGAATCTGAGAAAGAAGAATTGAAAAGATCTGGTAACTTCAGCTAAATTGTATGGGGAAAATATGTAATAAAAGGCCACACAGTATTTAAGAAGGTAAGCAGTGAATGAGTGAAAATTGGGAGAACTCAATTTTCTTTCACATTGACTTAGTTGTTGATTATGTTTTTAATATATTCTATAGAATGATATAAAAATAGCAATATCACATGTGATTTTTGTGATATTCCAAGGAATTTGATGTTAAAATTGTTTACTTGTGCCTCCCTCATCCATTATGTTTTACTAGTAGAAACATCAAACCACTAGTTAACTGAATCTTTTTTTACTCAATGCACTTCTACAGGTTCAGTAGGAATAAGGTTTTGTTTAATACCTTGAGAATATTGAGGTCAACAGATTATGAGTCAAGGTTTGTGATAATAATCAATATTAATACACACAATGAACATATATTTTTATACTAAGTTAGTGTTAGTGAAGAGAATATCATATACAAAGAAACTTACTTGCTTTTTTTCAAATGAAGTACTTCAAGTTTCCCATTAACTGTCATTTGATAATTCAATTCAGTTTCATATTTCTCCTGCAAAAATGTAAAACATTTACTAGCAGTTTAAAACACATATATTCTTATGATATGAACCTCTTTTAATCATTATCAAGAAATTTGTGTTTTTGGAAAAAAATATCAATAAATAGCACGACCACTTCTTATTTTACTAAGTTGAGTTAAATAAGCTTATCTCAGCTGAATGGACAAAAAACTTATTTGAGACCTTTATATCCACCACTTACACATCCCTGCATTTGCATATACATTTATAAAAACGTTCTACATATATTGTTTGAGTGGTAGTTATATACCTGACACCCCCAGTTCTGGAAATTCAACTCCAAGTAAGAGAAACTGGTACTTACTTTCAGAAATCTTATAATGTAGAAAGACAATGAAAATGAATTTCATGTTATACTGATATGTAAACGTATATATCACCATTAAATCTAACTTCTTAAGAATAAAAAACACTTTATAGGAGTAACCCCTGAGCGTCACTGGGTGTGGCCCAAAAAACAAAAAAAAAAAAAAACACTTTTTAAAGGAACAAACATTTAAATCAATACATGGAGGATGGAGATGCATTACTCAGTGGTAGATCACATGTCTGAGGCTCTGAGTTTTATACTACAAATCCCCAAACAAACAAAACTGATAAATTAGCTGATATTGCAGGGTGTGGTATGTACTTGAGAAGGAAGAAAAGTGGATAGACAAACCAAGAATATATATTTAAAGTGATTCCAGAGAACGTCTTGCGGTTTCTTGGAGGTCAGAATATGAGTAAAATGATAAGAATGTGTAACCTAATATAAGAATTGATCAAGGTTTTATCATAAAGATAACTTAGTGCCATAAGTAAACTATGTGAAAAAGGAAAGTGCTTTAAGTTATAATATGAATGTTGAGTGTAAAATATAATGGGTTAATTTAAAGTATTTTAAATAATGTACTAAGTACTACTTTCTAACTTTTTCTATAAAGCAAGGCTATTATTTATGAATATACTCAATTATCTGTGTGCCAGGGCATTTTTATTAAGGGCATATAATTTTATAAAAGACACATCACTTTTAAATTAAAGATGCACCATGAAATACTTCAGAGCTATTTTTAAAAAAGATGAAACCTGGTGAAAGAGTAATAGCACAGCAGGAACTGTGTTGGCCTACTATGAGTCGAAACCAGTTTTGATCCCCAGCACCTCATAGGTCCCTCTAGCACTGCATGAAATGACCCCTGAGCACAGTCAGTCATAACCACTGAGCGCCACTGGATGTAGCCCAAAATTAAAAAAAAAAAGATGAAATCATGCTGTTCGTAACATTGATGAACCTTAATATAATTATGCCTACTACAATATCTCAGTGCATAAATACAAAGAACATATGATTTTTTCATATGTAGAATACACAAAACAAAACAAAAGTCTTTTATTATGACAATGAAATGTGGTTACAGGATACCAGGATCCAAGGGAGTAGGGTGGGTTATACACATCAAGGGGATGCTACGGATAGAAACCAGATTTTCATTGTTGAAAATAATGACATTTATTCTACCTTATGCTAAAGTATAAATCTGTATACTTCTAACATGCATTGATATAAAACAGGAGGATAAAAACCAGAAGTTCAAAAATTCCTTAGGGACAATTCTTAACTTACTTATTGTTTTGGAAGAGGAAAGGCCATAATATCTAATAAAACAGTACTAGATATGACATTCCACTGAAAAAAATTCATAACATAAATATACATATTTACATTAAGCAGTGCTGTTAATGTATGTTCTTTAACATTAGTTGGAGGAAAGATTAGTTTTAGGAAAACTGATTGTATAGGAATGAAAGTAATTTCAGCTGTCACTGATAATGCCTGAAAGGAAACACAAAGGAAGAAAGGCAAAATAAAAGCGATATCATAAATAAACTTCTCAAGGAGATGTCTGCCATAAGATAACTTGCCTACTAAGTAGAAATGTGTCCAATTTATGTCCCTATTTATAAATCAGAAGATGAATGGCATATCTAGATTTGGATAATATAAATCCAATAGAACAATGAAATAGGTAGCTATGTTAAAGTTCTTGCCTGAATAAAACTGAATTTGATTCTGATCAATACATGTAAACTCCTGAGCACCACAATTAATCCTTGACACAAAACCAAGAAGAAAAATTGAGCAGCACTACTGGGAGAAGAAAGAAAGGGCAAGGAAGGGAAGGCAATGCAAGACTAAGAAAGGAATTGAAAAAAAGGGGATGAAAGAAGGGAATTAACAAAAAGGAAGATGAAATAAAGAAAGAAAAGGAGAATAGAAGAGAGATAAAGGGAATGGGTGGTTGAGAAAGAAAAATGGAAAGAGAAGGAAAAAATATAAATCTATATTTTGATATTTTCCTCATATATATAATATTTTCCTTATATTATTATTATATTATTATGGTCAACCCCAGTTTAATCTGCAGCAACACATGGGTTCTTCCAACAACTGATAATCCAAGGCACCCAATAACATTGGTGTAGGCCAGATACTTTCCAGAAATACAGAACTCTAAGAGTAGTGCATCTTCAGGTCTTTACACTGAACCATCTGGCTGAGACTCTCCAAGAGCCATTCACCTCTCCCAACTGTTAATTTCCCTATCCCACACTCTATAAGCATCTTTAACAAAACCTGATTTAGAGAGTAAAAGAGAAAAACTTTTTTTTTTTTGGTTTTTCGGGCCAAACCCGTTTGATGCTCAGAGGTTACTCCTGGCTAAGCGTTCAGAAATTGCCCCTGGCTTGGGGGGGATCGAACCGCAGTCCTTCCTTGGCTAGCGCTTGCAAGGGAGATGCCTTACCTCTAGTGCCACCTCACCGGCCCCAGAGAAAAACTTTTTTTTTTTTTGGTTTTTGGGCCACACCCAGTGACACTCAGGGGTTACACCTGGCTATGCACTCAAAGGTCGCTCCTGGCTTGGGGGACCATATGGGGAACAGGGGTATCGAACCGTGGTCCATCCTAGGCTAGCGCAGGCAAGGCAGGCACCTTACCTCCAGCGCCACCGCCCGGCCCCAGAGAGAAAACCATTTTAAGAAAAATTCACTTGAGAAGGTTTCATGAGTATTTGGAAAAGTATAGTTATGGATGTTCTGGCCTGGGGGATATCTCTGAAGAAAATTCTTCAGGACACTCAGGAAATGGCAATGGAAAACACTGGAAATTCAAGAAAGCTTCTTAATCTTTGGAGTGGAGCCATTTTTAAAACACATATTAAATTCAAATCTTTTCAAAATCTTGATATTCTTAACTAAGACCTGAAATAATTCTAATGTTGGGGGAAACAATGTTCTGCCAGTAAATGGCATAGCAAAATAATTAGACATCTAAGGAATTGTGCATCTTGATAGAAAAAATTATGATAAGTAGCTACCTTTGTAATATTTTTTTCACATAAGAAACCTTGATTATTGGGGTCGGGTGGTGGCACTGAAGGTAAGGTGCCTGCCTTACCACGCTAGCCTTGGACGGACCGCGGTTCGATCCCCCGTGCCCCATATGGTGCCCCAGACCAGGGGCGACTTCCAAGCACATAGCCAGGAGTAACCCCTGAGCATCACTGGGTGTGACCCAAAAACAAAAAAATAAAAGAAAGAAAAAGAAACCTTGATTATGACTTGAATGCATACATATAGATATAGATATGTAGCATTATACTCCAACTATACATATTTATTTATTTGTTTGTATTTTCTTTTTTTTATTAATTACTTTATTTAAACACCATGGCTATAAGATTGTTCATAATACATTTGTTGCTTTTTCCATAGTTAAAGTCATACAATATACAATACTCTTTACCAGTGCACATTTCCCACCACTGATGTCTCCAATTTCCCTTCCATCCTCCTTTATGCCTTTTCCCCTGCCTGTCTCTGGGACATACATTTTTTTTTCTTTCCTCTCTTCTCCTCCACTCCCCTACTCTCTCCTCTCCTCTTCTCCCTCTTCTTCTTCCCTCTCCCCCCATCCAGAATGTAAGGACTAACTTTTATGAGGAAACTACTTCCTACATTTCAGTCTCATCACCACAGAACAGAAATTCAGTACTATATTCCCCTCTGGATTGCAGAAGACCCATCTGAAAAACAGGAATGGAAAACAACTGGGGAAGTAGGAGACAGGCTGTTTGCTGTTTTTCCTTAAGCAATCTTTTTTTTAGATTAGTATGCACA
>PVKC010026928.1:0-15944 GCA_004027635.1 Crocidura indochinensis
ACTCTATGTCTCTAAATAAACTTTAATAACATTAAGTACTTTTCTTTAGACTTTTTTTTACTGAATTTCTAGTCAAACTTATGAATATTATATTGGCACAAATAGAGAGCCGGTGGATTTTCTTCATAATATTTAATTTTCTAATGGTTTATGTTTTCAAAACATTATTTTAACCACAGATCATAAACAAAAAGACTCTTAGAAGTTTACTTAGCAATGTAGGATACCACAAATGATACAAATCATATGTATTCTAATCTATATCGGTGGTACCATAATCATCAGGTAGTTTTGCTCACCCACCATTATCAATTATCAATGCATCCTTTAATATTCCTCCTAATAGTAATATTTATTTCAATTTAAGTTCTCAAGGAATTAAAGAGAAAACAGACATGATAGGGAAATTGTGAGGAACTTAACTAAACTCAAATATAAAACAATTGATATAAGATGCTCAATTGGAGCCAACCGGGTCAGTGAATCTTCATCAACTTTAATAAATATCATTGTGAGAACAATGATTACAATTCACTCTTATTAATGTATTTTTTGATAATCCCATTGATGAATTTGTTGTAACAAGCAATGTGAAGTATGTTTGTGCCTACTATAGGGGTAAGCCTTAGGGGATTGGTGGAAAACTGATGGCATTGGTGGAGGGAGATCATGCTGGTAGTAGGATTGGTGTTGTAACATTAAATACCTGAAAAAACTCTATTGTGAAAATATTTGCGAATCATAATGCTTAAATTTTAAATTAAACAACTGAAACAAAAAAGTATACAAAAAGTGAGTCTACGAAAACTAGATACAATTCTTTAGTGAACAAATAAAACCAAAATAATCAGACGCCAAAAAAAAAATAGTGAGTTTAGACAGAATTGAAGTTTATATCACAAATTACAAAATTTATCATTTATTTTATCTTATATTTTATTTATATGTTATTTGAAGCCATCTGTTTAAGAAGTACATTATGATGATGCTTTATCTTTTCTTATTAGCCTTGACCAGTCTGAATTTATGTCTTGGTAATTACCATTTCATTTGAATAAAATATGCTATTGGTGATCTAAAGTAATGGTAACTCAGTACCTCAAGATGTACTACATAAAGATATACCAGTTTCTCACAGTACTATCAAAGTTTAATTGATCTAATTTTTAACTCATCAAATTGTGCATTAAAATTTTTGACCAACTGATTGCAGCTGTGTTACTTTTATTTATACATGTCATTAGCATATCAAAAACCATTCAGTTTTAAATGATTTTTACTTTCAAAACTTTCCTTTTTCACTGATCAGCTACAAAATTAGTGACACATTCTGCATGTCTAGTGAATTTACCTTGAATCTTAAGCCTCAAACAACTCACTTACATAAGGCTCGTGTACTTAAGAATTCATTTTTATAACTATTTTTGCATATATAATATTATACTCTTTATTTTAAAGGAAGGTCTCAATTATATAAACTTCGGGCCCCGTGGAACCAGGATACCTAGTCTTGTCTCCTTATCTTACAGAAAGAGAAATAGTTGTGACGAAATAAACTTTAGAAACAATAATCTAATAGTTGAAATTCTAGAGAAGTTAGAACCACAACATGTCATGATAGGGTATTTACTTCTCTCCTTCATAGTCAGCACCATTCTATTATCCAGACTAAAATTCCTCAAATTAGGAAATCGAAAAACTAGATTCACTGCAAAAACTCATTCAAATGCTTAGTATAGGCAACTTTTATCAGGTAGTATTTTATTATAATACTTGATGTATATAATACCATAAATTGTCCTCCTAATTAATATAGCATATAATAGTAATAAGGTTATGTTTAAATACAGTGGTTTACTGCACAATCACTGCTTTATTCTGATCTGCTGATTCCAATATTTTGCTGTATATAATTTCCTTTCCTCTGATGCTAAATATCTGAGCTGAAGAAAATTTTTTTTACTATTTATCATTTGAAGCTTTGCATAAAATTTAAGATCATAACGTCAGTAAACCAGTTTTATCAAGATATTGTTATTAGCTTTCAGAAAGTGATTTGAAGTTGGAAGAATCTGGCACACAATTTATTCCCCCTTTCTATTAAACTTCACTTTACTTAGATATTGCTCTAATGTAAATTGGAGAATCATTAAAATATTTTTGAAATTTTTAATTTTATTTTAGGCACTGTGATTTATAGTTCTGATAATGGTAGGTTTTCAAGCACAAAAGATTCCAGCACCACACTCTCCATCAGAGTCTGTTTCTTTCCCTTCAACACTGTCCCAATGTCCTACAGCTACCATTCTATTCACCCCTATAATGCGTGCAGTGATATGCTTCCTACTAAAAACCAGTTACTAATAATACAACATGCCTACCCAATATTTATCTTCAGCCTTCTTTTTAGAGATTATCTTAGAAACTTTCAACCCTGCAAAGGAAGATTCTATTTCAGAATCACCCTTCTAGCTTACCCATTTCATTATTATATTTATGACTGCCATTTTACTACGTAGTACAACTGCATTACTATTATTATATATAATTTTAAGAATATTTTCAGGAAAATATTCTAAGAGTTAACTTAAAGGGTTGATCACTTATCTTGAAGGTGTAAGGCTCCAAGTTTGAAATCTGGCATTTCAGGGCCACAAAGCAATGCCAGATGAAGCTTTTGTATTACTTCCCATCACTGAAAGAGTCAGGCCTGGGATTTTGAAGAGAGATGAAGAGTTCCGTCCAAAAAAAGTATTTCTAGGGGCTGGAGCAGTGGGGCAAATGGTAGGGTTTTTGACTTGCACACTCTAACCTAAGATGGACCAAGGTTCAATCTCCTGACGTTCCTTATGCTCCCCCAAGTAATGAGCAATTTCTGAGCGCATAGAAAGAATTAACTCCGGAGCGTCACCACACCCAAAACAAAAATAAGTATTTCTATAGAAGAAATTCACTTGAGTTGCAAGAAAAAAATGGTCAGAGGAATTAGTTCAGTGAATGAAAAAGAAATGGATTAGGAATTAGAAGATTAAGTTCCAATGACACTGATCCCAATCAAATAGCCCTGGAACTGTATACTCATTTAGAACTACATGGAACTCTTAAACTTCTATTACTGATAATGAGCAGAGATGGTGAGCCTTAATGTTTTCTCATTCATCTATTTTATTCATTGAGCTGTCATCTCTCAGACATCTCATTTTATGATAATACTCTAAAACAAAAAAACTCCAACTTTAATTAAAAACTTAGGATACAGAAAAGATCCTTTCTGACACGAAGTTCCTTAAGTCCCAAGCAAAGGGACTGTTTTATCTTCTCTTTGCCTCCTATGGAATGAGCATAAGTGCTCTTGCTTTGAAATTATGCACTATTCTTATCTTTTTCCCCTAGGCTAGTGACTAAGTCATAAATCATAACCAAAGTGGCAGAACTTTCAAGCATCAGTGCAGGAAACACTACTAGCAACCCATCAGAGAGTAGACCATATGGCATTCCTCAAATAGTACAAATCAATGGTGCCACTTAGTGTATTATATATTCCTTTAGTTTACTGATGTCAGAAACTGAAGGAAGTATAGATGACTAACAAGGAGAAAGAAGAAGAAAAATACGAAAAGGATTTAACTATACACTATATGCTGTCCAAGCTTATACAAATATAGCAGGTCAAGTAGAATGTGTGCACTCTAATGAGATTTAAAGATTGCATTATCCATTCTCTGTTCACAAGATAATAAAATCTCTCATATCTGGACATATCCCATACTTCAATTAACATGCACTCTGTACTCAACAGCTTGAAGTATGATTTCAAAGCTCTTAGAGAAAAAATTCACTTCAAAGCTGAGGTTGTTCATTAATATCTCTTCATCACAGAATTAGACACAGTTTATGTTTAAAAGTACCAAAACACCTTGAAGTGAATGCCCGTAATGAGTTGAGTTACTTCTACATTTTCTAACAAAGCTTGCGCAGAATAGTAAAGTAGGCAGCATTGGTCTTTGTAGAGTGACTTTTACTTGTAAATATTTTCTTATTTCTAGATATCTTCCTTTATTTACCTTTGAAGGCAATAACAGTTCTCTCCACAATCTTCAGAATTAACTAGCAGAATGCATAACAATATAATCTTCAGAACTGTCTTATTTATTCATCAAGTCAACTCACTTGTTTACTTTAAAACTACTTTCAAATGAGAAACCTAACAGTTACCTGAATAAGCAAACCAGACAAAATGTGTCCATACTAATTGAACTTTAGTATAGAACTACTACAGCAGTAATGCCTTGACTCAGAAAATGAGTTCTGACACCACAGAAAGGGAAGTAGGAGCTATCTGTCAAGAACTGAAATATATGTACATCAGAAAAAAAATCACAAAAAAGAGTGATGTTGTATTCCTCCTATTATTTTTTAAACTTGATTGATTGGTTGGGTGGTTGGGTGGTTGGTTGTTGGGTCACACCTAAAGATTCTTTTTTTTTTTTTTGGTTTTTGGTCACACCCGGCAGTGCTCAGGGGTTACTCCTGGCTCCATGCTCAGAAATTGCTCCTGGCAGGCACAGGGGACCATATGGGGCACCAGGATTCGAACCGATGACCTTTTGCATGAAAGGCAAACGCTTTACCTCCATGCTATCTCCCGGGCCCACACCTAAAGATTCTTAACGATTACTCCTGGCTCTGCACTCAGAATTCGTTTCTGGCAGGCTGGAGGACCATATTGGATACCAGAAATCAAACCTGGTCCCTCCAGGGTTGGTCACATGCAAGGCAAATGCCCTATCGCTGTGTTATCTCTTGGCCCCTGTATTCCTCCTCTTTTATAGTATAGAGCATGTGGGTCTCTTGAAGGAAATAGGAAACATATTTATTTTAAAGTATATAATATAGAATACCATTAGGGAACAAAATTTAAGACTCAGACTAGGTGCTGAAGACATTAAATATACTGCAGAATGACCTGTCAAAAGCAAGATTCCAGATTAGAGTTCAAGAACAGACTTTAGCATACTATAAAATACAGTTACTATAAGCAAAATCATATCCTGATAGGTTAATCAGAATTTTTCTCCTTTTTCCCTCTTATTTTTTATGGGACAGGCAGCAGCGAAGAGGGTTTACTCCTGATTCTGTGCTCAGGGATCACTCCTGGCAATTATCATGAAGAGACACCATATATGGTGCTGGATATTGATCTCAGTTTAGCTGCAAAACAAAAAAACCCAATGCAGTACTCCAATATAGCCTTGAATTTCCTCTTTAGAGATGTTTAGGTACTTATGCAATTATAATGCTTTTTAAATTAACAAACTAGAATATTACTTAAAAACAATTAAAAAGATAACATATATCTTTATCCAAAGTGGTCTCCACTATCCACAACTGAGACAATCTAAATTCTAGATTGTGATACATTGAAAATATTCCCAATCTTTTGTGAAGGCCTTATAAAATAATATTCTTATTTTGTAAGGAATTAGGATTTTGGGTATAAGAGTCACACCTCTGGTTGGTTATTGGATGTTTTCCCTGTGCTCAAGGACCACTCCTGTTGATGCTCACAGTATCATAAAGAATTCCTGGGATAAAATCTGGGCCAGCTGTATGCAAAATTCCACTATTTCTCTGTTCTCTACAGTGATAGTCTATGCTAAATGGCAAATGAACTTTCTGGATATTGAGCATTGAGATATAAGCAAATCATAAAATGTGATTATTTAAATTAATTATAATATAAAAATAACACTAAAATATTAATACCTAAAGATATTAAAAGATTAAAATTAGTGTTTATATAACATTTGTGATTTATGCTTTAATGCCTAGTTCTTTGATGTCTTTCTGAAAATACATAAAACTTATGATTCTCCATGTAGTCCCAAAATTATGGACTGGATTCATTTTTGGATTGTTAAAAAGTAAACTAAATTTTTGATTAAGATAAATTTCCTTTCCATGCAAGCCGTCATAAGGAAATCTAAAACCACATTTTCTTCCCAGCCTGTCATTCTTATCTTTTATATATGAATGTTTTATTACTCGTGGATATATCTGATTAGTATTAAATGTCAAAGAAATTATGAATTCTACATTTTAGATGTAGAAAAGCCACATTTCCAAGTCATTATGCTAGTTAGGCATAACTCAATGGAAATTCTTTTGGTCATCAATACAAGTAGAAAACAGTCACTTCCTGGCAGTTATGACAGTGAATTACCATCACCAGTCAATGCTAGGTCTTTTTCTACCATCAATTAGTCACTTCCTAGAACGGATTAAAGCATATCAATGACTCAATCAGCCTAAGACAAGAACAGCTTTATCAATTAATATCAATTTAATTTTAATTAAGAGACTTGCGTATGCCTTAGCCTACAATTTTTCATTTATAAACAGTAGAAAAAAATTTTTAAAAGAAATATTTCTCCACTTGAGTAGAAGAACTGTTCTTTTACTTACATGTCTCATTTGAAGTTAGTTTGGGGGGGGGTGTCTCAAAGAGAAGTAATGAAAATAGGAGACAAAGAAAATTCTAAATATTGCCCTGTCTGAATTGAAAGGAATTACACAAAATAATGAATTTTGTATTTTTAATTTTTGTTGGTTTGGGGCCACACTAGTGCTCAGGAATCACTCATGCCACCATCAAGGGATCATATTTGCTGTTAAATATCTAACTGGGTCAGCCACATGCAAGTCAAAGAGACACTGTGCTTACTGTACTATATCTCTGGGCCCACAAAATTTGTTTTTATTTTACATATATTGAAGGGTTCATGGAAGTACAAAACATTTTTTATTTACAATTTTTATGTGAAGGCCTCCATATTGTTTTGTGAAATGCTCAGGAGTCCAGAAGATATTTCCAGTTAAGCAGTTCAATGTTAAGGACCAAGGATTTGGTAGTACTCAGGCTCTGTGATTCAGGCCATGTCAGAAGCAAATAGGGGCCTCCAAAATCAGACTCAAAGGTGCCTGAGGACCCAACATTTGGCAAAGTTTGAGAGTCTATGTGGTGGCAAAAATTGGATTATTTTGGAAGTATGAAATACCAGTGGCCAACCAATAGAAGCAATGATAAATACATGGGGGCTACATTAAATTGAGTTTCTGCACTTCAAATAAATAGTGGTGAGGATATAAAGACTATACACAGAATGGGGTATTACCTCATTAGTTAAATGTTAACTATCTAAAGTAAAGAAGGACCTAATAGAATGCAGAAAAACAGAACATCATTTAACCCCATTAAAGTGGGAAGAATAAATGAACAGACATTTCCTCAAATAAGAAATGTAGATAACCAAAAGGCACATGAAAAAAATGATCTGCATCACTCGTCCTCATGGAGACAAAAATTAAAACAACAGTATTATCTCACACCAGATACTGGCACATATCTCAAAAAATATGAATAAGCAGCGTTGGTGCGGATGAGTAGAGAAAGGGACTCTCATTCACTGCCGGTGAGGTGCAGACTGCTGCAACCTTTTAAGGAAGCAATATGGATATTTATCAAAAAAAAGTATAAATAGAGCTTTCATATGATCCAGCAATACCACTTCTACAGAGATACCCCAGGAACACAAAAGCCCAATATAAGAAATGCCATCTGCACTCCTATATTCATTGCAGCAGCACTATTTACAATAGTCAGAATTTGGAAACAACCCAGGTGGCTGAGAATTAATGAGTGGCTAAAGAAGTTTACACAATGGAATACCACACAGCTGTTAGGAACAATGAAGTCATGAATCTTGGCTTATACATGGATGGATATGGAGAATATTATGCTGAATGGAATGAGTCTAAGAGAGGGATAGACACAGAACAATCTCACTCATTTGGGGGATGTAAGAAAAATAAAAGGTAGTATGGTTATAATATTCAGAGACAATAGAGATGAGGGCCAAGGGGACCAGCCCATAAGATTAACTTGTGATAAAGAGCAGGAGGGCAGTTAGGGTGGAGGATGGTCCACCATCACAATTAGTTGCAACTGATCACTCAGGACAAAAACGGGGTGCAGAAAGGGGATACAATGTTATGCATAGTACCCTTTCATTAACAATAGTGCAAACGACAGTGTCAAAAGAAGGAAAAGGAAGAGAGTAAGAGGAAAAGAGAGACAGAAATGAAATAACTGCCCAGTGGTAGGCAGGTGGGAGGGTGGGAGAAAACTGGGGACATTGGTCTCAGGAAATGTGTACAGGTAGTGTACATTTTTTACTGAAACTCATGATTTTGTAACCATGGTGATTAAATATATTATTTGAAAAGAAAAGTGGGCCCAGAGAGATAGCACAGCGACATTTGCCTTGCAAGCAGCCGATTCAGGACCAAAGGTGGTTGGTTCGAATCCCGGTGTCCTATATGGTCCCCCGTGTCTGCCAGGAGCTATTTCTGAGCAGACAGCCAGGAGTATCCCCGGAGCACCTCCAGGAGATAACAAACAAACAACAACAAGAACAAAAAAATAGCAATCAAAAACAAAACCAGAAAAGAAAAGTAAGAAAAAAGTGACTGTTATACAGGCGGGAGTAATAGCACAACGATAGACAATTTGCCTTAAAAATAAAGATAAAAAGATTGGAGGCATGAAAGGAATGCACATTAACACCTGCAGTATCTCTCAGGAGCCCCATTTATTTTAAAAAATGATAAAACATTACTTTACACAATAGTTTGTGTTTTATAGGTAAAAAATTATGATTCTTCAAAGAATATGTTAAACTTCCATGTCTACTACCCAAGTACCAGCATCTGTCCATCATAGTCCATTAGGCCCTGCTCTTGTCAAAGATATGTCACTTTTTATGGTAACCAATATTCAGCTCTGAGTTCTTGGATTTTTATTTTTATTATGTCTATTCTTATGATATTATTTCTCTATGTATTTTACTTGACTGAAACCATTTGCTATTTGTTTTTCTCTGACTTTTTTTATAATACACGATTCCTCCAAATACCATCCATGCTTTGGAAAAAAACAATATTGCAAATTTTTTATGCCTGAATATTATATACAACCTTTGTATATATATTCCACTACTGGTTTATTGACCATTGTTGGATTCCTGGGTTGTTTCCAGATATTGAATATTATAAACAGAACTACAATGAACAAAGTTGTGCATATGATGTCAAAGCAGAAATTTTGTGTTTCTACCTACTAATAGCTTTCTACCTACTGATAGATTTCTACTACCTTCCAAATAGCTAATACCTACTTGTGTAATTGTGGAAGAACTTAATTAATCCATTCTTATTACTTAGTGATTTGTCTCTACTATATTTTAGAATGGTTTAACTAGTTTGCATCCATACTAAAGGCCATTTAGAACTCTTGGAACCAAGAAAATTAATGGTACATGGATTAAGGTGCTTGCTTTCATTATAACTAACCCTAGTGTCATCACTAGAAGAATAGATGGTCCAACACCACCAGATGAGTCAAAAGTCTGGAGTAATCACTGAATACCACCAAATGTGGCTCATAAATGAGAAGAAAAGCAACGCAAAGTAGGATTTTTATTTATCCACACTTTAAGCAGCACTTGCTCCTTGCCTTTCCTGTTGTAAAGACCTTTCGTATTGTAGTGACATGGCGTTTCATTAATCTTTGGTTTAGTGTTTTTCTAATATAAGTGAAAATGAGCATATTTTCAATAACTATTGACTACTTGTGTATTTTTTCTGTAAAATATCTATTTTTTATTCTACATATTGCTTTCATGTTTATTTTCTGGTTGTTGAGTTCTGTGAGTCCATATATATACAGATACTCCTCGCTTAATGACCAAGTTCTGTTTCAAAGACTTGGTCCTTAAGTGAATTGGTTGTTAAGTGAGGAACTGCATGTACTGTATACAGTAGTATAGTATTTGCGGAGTACTTGACAATACAGTATTCTGAATAAATAAAATAATGAGAAAAATCAAATTGAAAACTTCTGCTTGTTTTAATTTGCATAGGTGTGTAATTTACACACAGTACTGCAATATATTACAGAATATAAAGTTAATAAAGTAGGCACATTAAAGCACCAAAAACCACAGTACTGTACTGTAGAGTGTACAAGATGAAAAGGGGATATTTAAAATAAAATAAAATAAAATAACAGTGAAGTGATGGTGGTAAGTGCGAGCGGTCACTAAATAGGTAGGTCGTTAAATGAGGAGTATCTGTATTAGATATTATCCCTTTGTCATACTTTTTGTTTGACGTTTTCTTCACATTAAAAAGATTTTTTTGTTTTAATGATAGTTTATTTCACAGTGCAGAAATTTTTAGTTTTTAGCTGTTTCTAGCTTTTTAGTTTACTGTTGCTTTGATTTTCTTTGACAATAGAGGCTAATAACTAAAGACATCAATTAAGTAATTTCAGAGTATTATGCAGTTTTCAAAAAAACTGCTCCAAAAATATCTACAAGAACTAACCACCTAGTAATGCATTTTCACATGCAAAACAATTGTTTTTGTCAAAAAAAATAATATAAAAAATACAAGGAGATATTTCATGTGCATGGACTAGAAGAATTAGCACCGTTAAACAACCATCCTATTTTAAGTACTATATAGATTCAATGGAATACCTATCAAAATCCCTAAATATTATTTCAGAAAAAAAGTTGTTGAAATTCACATGGAACCACAAAAGAACTCAAATATCCAAAGCAATCCTCAGGTAAAGGAAGAATAATCACATTCCCTAATTTCAAACTTTATCACAAAATTTAATAATCAAAATATTATAGCACTGCTATCAAAATGGACCCAGAGAACAACTGAATAAAATTGATGATTTTAAGGTGAAGCTAGCTAAAACCCTAAACAAAAATGTTCCTCCAAATTTATATTTCCCTAAACCTCTTCCATTGATATGTAAAAATCCACCTGGATTACAGGACCTTCTCCAACCCTGGTGGATTTTGTTCTGGAGATTAAAGAGAGCAGTTCTGGCTTTGGGGGTTGGGGGACATGAAGAGAGAGCAGATGGCAGAGATGCCATGAGTTAAAAAGCAGGCTGACTCCAATGAATATATTTTCTCTCTTCTTGGTATTATTTCTCTGCTGCTACCTTGGTTAGTCAGACCTGTCGGTCTAAGGGTTTAGAAACACAGTGACTGGGGAAGTCTCACCCTAGTGGACTTTTATTTCACAGGTGATAATTAAACACTCAAATATGTACAAATTTATTCATGATAATGGAACCAAGATCATAAATTGAATAAGTCTCTTCAACTAATGGTGCTGGGAAAACTGGCTAAAGACATACACAAAAAAATAAAACTGAATCTTGTATTAGGTAGAATAGGTAATGTAAAATGGACTACAGATTTATATGTTAAACACGAAATACTACCATTTTCAAGTTTTATCTGCATAAATGGATTTTGAATAGTCAAACTAGTTGCTGATGTACTCACACCACTTATAAATCTTTTTTTGACTTTAGTTCAAAATCCTACAACCAGTCCATTTTAATCCATTGGTAACTTAACTCATGAGATACCTTAAATGGCTCTTGTGCAGAGTTAAACTGTGTGAGTTTTCAAAAGTTAACTCAATGATAAAAATATTGTATACCGCGCATTCTTTGTAATAGCACTGCATTTTAATTTTTCCTGTCTATGTGTAGTCTTCAACTTAAAC
This sequence comes from Crocidura indochinensis, assembly GCA_004027635.1. Classification (NCBI taxonomy): domain Eukaryota; kingdom Metazoa; phylum Chordata; class Mammalia; order Eulipotyphla; family Soricidae; genus Crocidura; species Crocidura indochinensis. Next base: position 11,662 of record PVKC010026928.1, read on the forward strand.
CCATATTCATTTCTTAGAGACCAACACAAAGATATCTAAAGTAGAGACTAGATCTTCAAGCATTTTCATTTTTTTTCTCTGTTCTCTGGAGATATAGAAGAAAGCCTAATACAAAGAAATTGTTGTAGCTATACTGTTTTCTGTACCTAAGGCACACATTGGAGCTGACACCTGATTATTTAAAAAATGTTTTTTTTTCTGATGTAAGAAAAAGAAGTTAGGTAAATGAGTTTAACTAGCTGTGGACTGACATTGTAAATATGCTTCAGCCTCACATGCATTTTTCTCCCAGAAGTCAACTCCTGACAATGGCTCACATTACACCATTCCTTTAGAATATTTTTTCTTGTTTTCCTCATCCAAAATCTATGTGTAACTTGCGTGACTTTTGCTCAGGCGTGTCTTATACATGAAAAATATGGCATCTGCCGCTAATTATAAAGAAACTGAAAAGTTCATCTGCATCTTGAAACTCAAAGAATCTGTCCAGCTGGTTGTCGAGCAGTAGGATCAACTTCATTTCACTTCTCAAACTTTCTATTTTCCCCTAAGATCCATAAATGCTAGACAACTGAGAAGATTCATTTAAGTTATCTCTGTGTATTGGGTATGAAGATAGATAAATACATTAAATATGTGTGGCTGGGGCTGAAGTAATAGCACAGTGGTTAGTCCGTTTGCCTTGTATGAGGCTGATCCAGGACAGACCTGGGTTCGTCCCCAGGATCCCATATACCAAATAAATAAACAAAAATAAATAAAAAATAAATAAGTGAGGCTTATTACTACTCAAAAACCATTAATAGAAAGATCCAGAGAGTGAATCCACATCTATAAAAAACAGTTTGAATGCTTTTTTTTCTTTTTTTTAATTTCATCTCCTTTTTTTGTTTCTGTTTTTTTCTTTATTTAAACATCTTGATTACATATATGATTGTGATTAGGTTTCAGTCATGTAAAGAACACCCCCTTCACCAGTGCAACATTCCCACCACCAATGTCCCAAGTCTCCCTCCCTCCCAATCCACCCCCACCTGTACTCCAGACAGGCTTTCCAGTTCCCTCATTCATTCACATGATTAAGGTAGTTCTCTGTGTAGTTATTTCTATAACTGCACTCACCACTCTTTGTGGTGAGCTTCATGAAGTGAGCTGGAAGTTCCAGCCCTCCTCTCATTGTCTCTGAGGATTGTTGCAAAAATGACTTTTATTTTTCTCAAAACACATAGATGAGTGCTTTTTCTTTCAAGTGGTGTTAATTTCTTTTTATTCCCCAATCTCTCTTGTCTAATTGATGGATATGATATATGCGTATTTCTATCTCTAAAGATCACAAATGGGGTTCTTAATGTCATTGCATGTGGCTCATCCTGGTTTGATCCATTCCCAGCATCATTTGTTTCCTGGCTACTACAGGCTTCAATACTGAAGGACTCTGAATACTACCACAGTAGCTCAGAGAGGGTCCAGCCCTACAGTACCATCACAGAACTCCATCCTTATACTCTGAGATTAAAATGCAGGCAGGATTAGATAAGAATCTTGGGAAGTCCCTGGCCTCCAGAACACTGTCACATACACTCAAAAGAATCTTGTAGTAGTTGAAAAAAAGAATCTTGTTACTTAGAAACCAATTTTTAGAATCATTGTCATTATTTTTTTTTACTGTTGTCATTGTTATGATGACTAAGATTTGTTATGACACAGTGAGTTATTGTGTGATGCAGAGGGTACATTTTGCTGTAGTAACAAGATCATATATGGCAGCATCACTGGAATGACACTTAGCACATGGTATACAGCTTAGGATAGAGACCAGGGCCTCATAGCTACAAGGCAAGTGCTTCATCAATGAGTCAGGGCTTATTATTTTTATTGGTATTCAGGAGTTATAAAATATTTTTCAACACACACATGCTTTGAGTACACTTAACACAAAGCAGGTCCTTAAAGTTTCTATAGAAATACAACTAACAAATTGTTTGCTACTTTGTGCTCAGTGTTGATAAGCTATAGGCATCCATTATGACTGGCCCATAATAAAATTTAATCCTAAATTCTAAGGGTTCACTACAAATCATTTGTAGATACATGATTTTTAACTCTCTTTTAGGAAATTATGATGCCAAATATTTGACCAGGTTGAATGAGAAAACAGTAGAATATTTCTGTCTGTGTGTGTGGGGGTACACATTATGTGCTCAGGGCTTAGTTTTGACTGTCCTTAGGGGATCATTTTCAGTTGTGATCTGTCCACATGTGATACCTGCGAGAAAACATTGAGTGCTAGGATTGACACCAGGTTCAGTGATATGCAATTCAAGGAACTTACTCATTGTACTAACTATCCAGTACCAGAGAAAACAGCAATTTTAAACTAAAATAATAAAGCAATAAGCACATTTTTTAAATTAGTGGTACAACTGAAGGCCTAAGGCCTACGTATGTGCTGTAAGTAGGATCCCAGAAAAAGGCTCCCAGAATTTTTTTCCAACTCATTATGGCTAAATCATTAATTGCCATTAAACCATGCAATATATTCTCTCTTAACTACATATCCTCTTTCAAGGACCTAGCCTGTTACTTAGTCAAGTACAGTCAGTTTCATTAATTCAAAGGTGACTTTCTAAATCCAACTCCAATTCAGAAACTCCCTTTTATGTTTTTGCAATACTTAATGGGGATTTTAAACTCCACCTTTTAATTTTTAGGTTAATTGTAACCCAGAGGACACTAGTTACCTTTTGACACTCCCCAAATTACTTGTTAACTGGAAGACATATACTCAAACTGAAGTCAAGAGGGTCACAAGGAACAGCAGTGCCTTTGGGACAAGGAGGGTTAGAAAAGGTTTTAAGCAAAGCCACTTAACAAAGCCATTTAGCTAGAGGGCACCACACCAATTTCAAAGGCAAAGAAAGACCGGAACTTCTGCATTCTCTCTCATTGCAAAAAATAGTTCTTGCCATCGAGATTTTTCTCTTGCTTTTTTCTCTTATTTTTTTTTTCTGTTTGTTTTTGAGGAGATCCAGCTTCTCAGTAAAATAATGCAGGCAATTCCAGATATGGCACATCAAAGCCTGTGATGGTTCTTCTGGAGACTCCACTTAAGTTATATTCATTTCTTTTCTTTGCTAACATTAGAGGTTTTCAAGATTAAAAAAATGTGGTAACATAAATTCTTGAGTATTTCTACATTAACTAACACAATTAAACACATTTTATAATGCTGCAAAGAGTAATAGATGGAAGTGCCCAATCTCCCAACATAATGACAGATTTTGTGGTTGCTTGTGGCAGAATGGAGAGGCTGCTGCAAGAGAATCCAAAAGTTCTAAAATGGACTATTGTGATATATCTAGGAATATACTGAAAACAGTAGCTGGTTCATTTAAATGGGCAGATTGTGACACGTAAATTAACCGTGCAGAGATATACATACATATTTAAATAGGAGCTTCTCCATTGTGCTTTACATAGCTGTGAGACATCCCTTAAAATGTGTGCTCTGATATGATGATGCTTGCTAGCACCTGCCTACACAATGCTGTTCAGTGCAGGTGAAACTACAGACCACCAGGAACAATCAGGAGGTGCTCAGGTTATCTGATTATATGTTAATGCAGACATTTTTTAAATGTACCAGGAAGAATGTGGTGACATGGGTGTAGGAGGACATCTAAATTTCTGTTTCTGAACTGTTTCTAGCCTCTTTAACAAACAATCAACCACAAAGTAACTTGAAGATTGTTGGTAAACTCCAACTTTTACATTTATAAAATGGAGGAAATAATATTAGCACCTATGTACATAAAATTGCATAAGCATTAAGCAATCTGTGTAAAAAGGCACTTAGCCTAATGTCTAAATTCCATTAAGTACTCAAGTTTGATTATTAAATAGTTCCCCTTAAAACAAACAAGTCTGGGCCCTAATTCTCCTATTATAAAATGTTCTCATTTAATGTGCATATTTTGGTGTTTTTAATATAATCACATAAAAAATTTAGGGGGCCGGGCGGTGGTGCTGGAGGTAAGGTGCCTTACCGCACTAGCCTTGGACGGACCGCGGTTCTATCCCCGGTGCCCCATATGGTCCCCCAGGCAGGGGCGACTTCTGAGCGCATAGCCAGGAGTAACCCCTGAGCATCACTGGGTGTGGCCCAAAAACCAAAGAAAAAAAACAAATTAAATATAAGCACATAATCGTGCCACTATCTAAACGCACACTATATAATCACCCCCCCAAAATGGCCCAGATCTAATATAGCAGCCATCCCCCAG
>PVKC010026929.1:0-15940 GCA_004027635.1 Crocidura indochinensis
AGGAGTCTTGAAAAGAGACTTAAGGGCTTTGACCCAGAGGAAAGAAGCTTTTGGTCTTTGGCTTTTGCCCGGTTGGACCTTTGCCAGCTTGGAAGGCAGAGGAAAGATGACTGAGAGAAGTTAAGACATAGGACTAGATAAGAACGGCTGAATGCTTAATTGATTATGATATAGACCACACATGTGGTGGCTAGGGTATGAATAAAGCTGTTACTTCCTGAAGCCTGCATGTGAGTGAGATTTTTACCTGCTGCTCTCATGAAACTCCAGACCCGACGGTTAATCGAGGTTGTGGAGCCACATGGTCCAGAGCCTAAAGACAGAGGCCTCCATCCACCATCCAAGCCAATCATAAGGACTATTTTACTACACCAAGCACATCACAAGTTTACCATATCATCTGACCTACAAGTCAAAATTAAGAGGGCTCACAGGATTCTCAAAACTTAACTATTAAAATATAAAAAAAGTGGCATGCCACCCAATAACATTCTGTCTTTAACATTATTTTTACTAAAATTTTTAAATTTACCTCAAGGAGAAACCTATACCATGGCAGAAAGACACTTTAAAGAAGATTCTCAGGTACAAAAGTTAATTGATTCACCTATAATGGTAAAAAAGGATAATGAGTGGATTGCTGGTAATATCCTCACTTGAGACAAAGAATATGTTTATGTTTGTTTCAACAGAAGGCAACCTAGGAAAGAAACCCTGAGTCCCAGTTTGCCTTGTCAGAAGTAGGATTTCCACAAATTATAAACTTCAGACACAAATGCAACATAAGACAGTAAATTGCCCCTCAGTACTGACACAGATCATTTAAATGGTTGAGAATAGAAAACAAACTGTGACTTAAACAAGTAACTGGAACAATAAATCAGTACCACTAAAATAGGTAGAGACTATTGAGAATAAAAATAATTCAAGGGCCAGGATCTCGATTCTCTAGATGAGGAAAGGGTTCCTGCTGTCACCACACTCGTATTATAGGAAACCCTTGTTATTTGACATCAGTATTACAATGCATGTATAATCTCCCCAGTTTGATTACTTTTACCAGATCATTTTAAGAACATTAACAAGTCAAATCTATTGGGACATAAAGTTAGTTAAGGTGGCAGAAGAATTTTCTAAGCTTATAAAAGCCTGTGGGCAGGAAAACATAGGTACATCAGTCCTAAAGGTTTTACAATGTCCATTGATAAACTATGCAGGGACAATCAACAAGACCCAAGTGAAATACTTTTTTTTTTTTTTTTTTTGGTTTTTGGGTCACACCCAGCAGTGCTCAGGGGTTATTCCTGACTCCATGCTCAGAAATTGCTCCTGGCAGGCACGGGGGACCATATGGGGCACCGGGATTCGAACTGATGACCTTTTGCATGAAAGGCAAATGCCTTAGCTCCACGCTATCTCCCGGGCCCGAAGTGAAATACTTATATTTTTGATGGAGGATGTCCACCAGGACATGACTAAAATTATTTAACAGAATAGTCATACAGAGGAAAATAGTGAGTTCATCCATGTATCAAAAACGATAAGACAACTTGTCAGACATACAAGCAGTCAAATGGCTCTATTATTACTACATTTTTTCAAGACCAGCTAACATCCATAGTACAGTGTCTCATGTGCCATCATGAATCACAGAATCTCAGACATCAGAGACTTTTACTCATATATCGTGGCTCCTATATTCACAGATAAATGCATGTTGGAAGATTGCCTTAAAATATTTTTTAAAAAGAAGTACTTAAAGAAAATAATAGGGTTTACTGCAGCTATTTTAAAAAACAACAGGTTGCCCTAAAAAGGACAGAAAATTTGAAATTCCCATCTGTGCTATTAGTATATTTGAAATGCTTCTCTATGAAAACAAAAAGATGAACAACTGCAGACTTATTTGGTCTTTCCTTTAGAAAATCATGAATTATCAAAATATATCAGGAATTCTAAGAAAAATCCTAAAAATAAAATTTATCCTCAGTTTTGAACCATTATGGCGAATTGGAAAATGTTCATTACATTCTGTTGTAAAAATTATGCAAAGCAAAGTTGGCTTATATTTGATAATCAAGTAGTTTCTAAAAATCTCCAAACCATCTGTGAAATCTTCAGCTGTGTATAATCTTTTTTATACCTCAAAGGGATCTATGGTAACAAATACAGCTGCTTAATCTACTTAGCTGAATACTTTTTAGAGATGTCTATAATAATGTTCTAAGATTTTTATTAGCAGGAAAAAGGTAGATAGATGGATTAGAAGATATAGACTCACTACTCTCACTACAGTGCTCATTAAAATGTTTTAATGTCTTTATTTCTATTTTCATATTAGCCTTTACTTTTATTGTTTACAGTGCTCCGTGGCCACTGTAGTATGAATTCATGGCATTCAAATGTCTCATCCAAGGATCTCTGTGGAGAAACATATGAAATTATACAAGCAGGTAAAATTAAATCAAAAGGATTAATTTAAAATAGAGATTATGACATAACATCATAATGACTACTGCATTAGGATTCCAAAATAAAAACATCATCACTCCATGTGTTATGGTTGTATTCATTAGGTAGAAGATAGAGCTTAGTGGCCGTGCTTCTGACAGCCAACAGAAATCTGCAGGAATCAGATTGAGGACAATTTGACTCACCTGAAGCAGGCAAGACTGCCTGTAGGAATGCTGAAGGAATCCTAACTCAGGCCGCTGAAGCAGGCAAGTTCACTGGTAGGAATGCTGAAGGAATCCAATCTTGGGTCGCTGGGAACTGCAAAGCCCAGGCAGCTGGGAACAGCATAGGCCAAAGATGTCTGCCGTGCGGTTCCGACAGCCAACCTGGCTTTAAATTCTTCAAAAGCCCCAGTACATACTTTTTCAATGCATATTAGCATAATTTTTAAATAGGTTTTATGTTTAGCCACTCACCATACTCTCAAAAATTAAGAGCTTAGAAATTGCAACCATTATCTCTTAAATATTATCTCTGAAAATAGAAGTGAATTGCAAACAAAAATGGAGATATAACTCTAACACCAAGAAATTAAACAAATAATGGGTCAAATGGAAAAAAGATTCCTGGAAATAAGATCACACACAATCACTTTGTGAAACACAGCAAAAGAAGTAATAAGAGAAAAATTATAGCTTTGCAAGTATTTATCAGGTAAGTCCTACATAAATAACATCAATTCAGAGCTTAAAAAATTTTTTAAATGACCAGCAGACTGTTTTTGAGGGCCACACCTGAAGCTGCTTGTGATCTCTGGGTCCATCTGGAAGAAACACAGAGAGCTGAGCTCTCCGAGTCTGACTTTTTTTCACGGTTCCTTGACCCCTGCCTGCTTTGGTGCCAACAGACTATTTTTTTTTTTTTTTGGTTTTTGGGTCACACCCGGCAGTGCTCAGGGGTTACTCCTGGCTCCATGCTCAGAAATTGCTCCTGGCAGGCACGGGGGACCATATGGGGCACCGGGATTCTTGAAGGACTCACCTGAAGCTGCTTTTTGATCCCTGGGTCCATCTGGAGAAGCACAGAGAGCTGAGCTCTCCGAGTCTGACTAAAGGTAAGGATGGATTTGTCCACCGTTCCTTGACTCCTGCCTGCTTCAGTGCAAGCAGACTGTTTTTTTTAAAAATATGGAACGCTTCATGAATTTGCATGTCATCCTTGTGCAAGGGCCATGCTAATCTTCTCTGTATTGTTCCAATTTTAGTATATGTGCTGCTGAAGCCAGCCAGCAGACTGTTTTTAAGGGCCACACCTGAAGCTGCTTTGTGATGCCTGGGTCCAACCAAAAAGATTACAGGGGAATATAGTATGAAACACATTACAATTCAAAGAAATATATTTAAAGGGTGATAATGAGGAAACAACGAAGGACAACTGCATACACGGAGTATGAGGATGGCAACTCTGATGAGCCAAAAAGTGCAACTAACTGGTTGACCCCTCAGAAAGGGAGTTTAGAGTGTAGATATGGAAGATGTTCATGGAACTCAAGGGGAGCATAGATCGATCTGAACAGATGACAATTATGGAAATTAGAAAACTCCATACTGAAATAATGGATTGAAAAACTGCAGTAGAGTTAATGCAAAACTCTATGGAAAGCTTCTGCAGTAGAATAACAGTTGCTGAAGTCAGAGTTAGTCAACTAGAAGATGAGAGGCATAATAACTCTATATAACAAAAGAGATTTGAAAAAAAACCTCAAAGAAGATTTGGAACAGATGAAAATAGAAATGTTGGATAAATTCAACAAAAACAACATAAGAATAATTGTAGTCCCAGAAACACAGAAGGAGAATCCCCACGAAGAATCAACAAACAATGACATCATTACAAAGAATCTCCCAGATATAACGACTGTATGCAACCAAATCCTGCATGCCCAAAGAGTACCAGCTAAAAGAGATCCAAAGAAAAGCACCCCAAGACACATCCTAGTCACAATGACAAGTCCTACATATAGATATAGGATCTGAAAGCAGCAAGATCCAAAAGGGAAATTACATTCAAAGGAACATCCTTAAGATTTACAACAGACATGTCGCAAGAAACTCTCAAGACCAGAAGACAGTGGTGGGATATTGTGACAAGACTGAATGAAATGGAAGCTTGACCTAGAATAATGTACCCAACTCGACTCTTGTTCAGGTTTGAAGAAAGGATCCATAACTTCATGGATAAACAACAGCTTAGAAATTTTACAGATAAAAAGGGGCCCGGGAGATAGCATGGAGGTAAGGTGTTTACCTTTTATGCAAAAAGGTCATCGGTTCGAATCCCAGTGCTCCATATGGTCCCCCGTGACTCCCAGGAGCAATTTCTGAGCATGGAGCCAGGAGTAACCCCTGAGCACTGCCGGGTGTGACCCAAAAACCACACAAAAAAAAAAAAAGAAATTTTACAGATAAAAAAAACAGCCTTAAAGGAGAAACCAAAAGGCCTACTTTAAGACAAGATAGACAGGGTCCAGAGAGGTGGCACTAGAGGTAAGGTGACTGCCTTGCAAGCGCTAGCAAGGAAGGACAGCAGTTAAATCCCCTGGCGTCCCATATGGTCCCTGTATGCCAGGGGCAATTCAGAGCGCTTAGCCCGGAGTAACTCCTGAGCATCAAATGGGTGTGACGTCAAAGCAAAAACAAACAAAAAAGACAAGATAGATCAACAGACACATCAATCTTATAAATAAATATGGCATTAACTCACCTGACAATCATCTCTCTCAATGTCAATAAATTAAGTGGACCAATTAAGAGGCACAGAGTGGCAAAATGGACCAAAAAGATGAACCCAACCTTCTGCTGCCTACAAGAAACACACCTGGATAGTCATAACAAGCATAGACTGAAAATCAAAGGCTGGAGGGAAAGCATCCAAGCAAGCAACACCCTTAAAAAATTGGGCTGGCAATATTATATTTGACAATGCAAACTTTAGACTCAGAAAAGTTGCAATGAATAAAGATGGACACTATGTACTAATCAAGGGATATGTACATCAGGAAGAAATTGCAATATTAAATATATATGCACCTAATGAGAGACCAGCAGGATATCTAATACAACTATTGACAAATTTGAAAGAGGATATCAGTAATAAAACAATAACTGTGGGAGACCTCAACACAGCCCTTTCAACACTTGATAGGTCAACCAGATTGAAACCCAACAAAAATATAATAGACCTGAGAAGAGAAATGGAAGAAACCTGGATACACATTCTTCTCCAGTGCACATGGCTCATTCTCAAGGATAGACCACATGCTGGTACATAAAACATATCTTCCATAAAATTAAGAGGATAGAAATTTTTCAGACTATCTTTTCTGATCATAAAGCTCTGAAATTGGATGTGAATTAAAAAGGCACACAGAAGAAAAACTTTAACAACTGGAAACTAAATAGCCTCCTATTGAACAACCAGTGGGTCCATGATAAAATCAAAGAGGAAATTAAAACTTTCTGGAAACAAATGACAATGAAGACACAAATTATCAGAATCTATGGGATACAGCAAAAACAGTACTGAGGGAAAATTTATAGCTTTGCAAGCACACTTCAGGAAGGAAGAAAGGGCATACCAGAATATCCTATAGATGCAGCTCATAAAATTAGAAAATGATCAACAAAAGGAACCAAAAATTGGGAGACAGAAGGAAATAATAATCTTAGATCAGAAATCAATGAAGTGGAAACCCAAAAAACAATCCGAAAGATCAATGAAAGCAGAAGTTCATTCTTTGAAAAAATAAATAAGATCAATAGATCATTGAAAAAACTCACAAAGAAAGAGAGAAACTTGATAACCCGTATTAGAAATGAAAAGGGGAGATCACTACAGATATTGCAGAGATTCAATGGGTAATCAGAGATTACTTCGAGAAACTTTATGCCACGAAACATGAGAACCTGGAAGAAATGGATACATTTTGAACTCTTATAATCTTCCATATTTGAACAAAGAGGATATAACATATCTAAACACCCCCATCACTATTGAAAAAATTAAAACGGTAATCAAATGTCTCCCCCAAAAGAAAAGCCCAGGTCCAGATGGATTCACTAATGAATTCTTTCATACTTTTCAAGAGGAACTACTACCTATCCTGGCCAGGCTCTTTCATGAAATTGAAAAAATGGGAACATTTTCAGACAGCTTTTATGAAGCCAATATCATCTTGATACCAAAACCAGACAGAGATACAGCTTATAAAGAAAATTACAGACCAATATCCTTGATGAATACAGATGCAAAGCTCCTCAATAAAATTCTGGCAAACAGAATTCAATGCCTTATCAAGAAGATCATTCACTATGATCAAGGAGATTTCATCCCAGGAATGCAAGGATGGTTTAACATTCACAAATCCATCAACATAATACACAATATAAACAAAAATAAAAGTAAAAATCACATGATCATATCAATAGATGCAGAGAAAGCATATGATAAGGTTCAACACCCATTCTTAATAAAAACTCTCAGTAAGATGGGAATGAAAGGAAACTTTCTCAATCTAGACAAGGCCATTTATCACAAGCCAATGGCAAATAATATTCTCAATGGAGAGAAACTGAAAGCCTCCCCTCTAAACTCCGGTACAAGAGAAGGTTGCCCCCTCTCACCACTCCTATTAACATAGTACTGGGGGGCCAGGCAGTGGCGCTGGAGGTAAGGTGCCTACCTTGCCTGCGCTAACCTTGGACGGACCGCGGTTTGATCCCCCGGCTCCCATATGGTCCCCCAAGCCAGGAGCGACTTCTGAGCGCATAGCCAGGAGTAACCCCTGAGCATCACTTGGTGTGGCCCAAATCCCCCACTCCCCCAAAAAAACAAAACATAGTACTGGAAGTACTTGCTATAGTGATTAGGCAAGAAAAAGATATCAAGGGGAATCCAGATAGAAAAGGAAGAAGTCAAGTTCTCACTGCAGATGACATGATACTATACTTAGAAAACCATAAAGATTTTATCAAAAAATTTTAGAAACAATAGATGCATATAGCAATGTAGCAGGCTATAAAATTAATACACAGAAATCAATGGCCTTTTAATATATCAATAGTAATAGGGAAGAAATGGATATTAGGAATCCAACCCTATTCACATTAGTCTCACATAAACTCAAATACCTTGGAGTCTACATGACTAAGGATGTGAAGGACCTCTACAAAGAAAACTATAAAACCCTGCTGCAAGAAATAAGAGAAGACAGAAATGAAAATCCATACACTGCTCTTGGAATGGCAGGATTAATATCATTAAAATGACATACTCCTCAAAGCTTTGTACTGATTTAATGCGATCCTTCTAAAGATTCACATGACATTTTTCAAAGAAGTGGATCAAACACTTCCAAAATTCATTCGGAACAATGAACAACCACGGATAGCTAATGCAATAGTTGGAAAAATGAATACGGGACATATTACTTAACCTAACTTTAAACTGTATTACAAAGCAATAGTTATTAAAAACATATGGTATTGGAATAAAGACACTCAGACCAGTGGAACAGGCTTAAGTACTCAAAGAATGTTCCCAGATATACTGTCATCTAATTTTTGATAAAAGTGCAATAAATCCTAAATGGAACAGGGAAGGCCTCTTCAATAAGAGATGTTGGTACAACTGGGTAGGCACTTTAAATAAAGTGAATTTAGTCCTCCAGTTTACATCATGTACAAAGGTAAAATCCAAATGGATTAATGTACTAGATATCATACCTGAAACCATAAAGTATATAGAACAACATATAGGTCAAACACTCTATGAAATTGAGACTAAAGGTATCTTTAAAGAGGAAATCTTACTCTCCAAACAAGAGAAAGCAGAAATAAATAATGGAACTATATTAAGCTGAGAAGCTTCTGCACCTCAAATGAAATATTACCCAGAATACAAGTGCCACCCACTGAGTGAAAGACTAAAGTTATCTTTAAAGAGGAAATCTTACTCTCCAAACAAGTGAAAACATAAATAAATAAATGGAACTATATTAAGCTGAGAAGCTTCTGCACCTCAGCGGAAATAGTGCCCAGAATACAAGAGCCACCCACTGAGTGGGAGAAACTATTCACCCAATACCCATCAGATAAGGGGCTAATATTCAAAATATACAAGGCACTGGCACAACTATATAAAAAAATATACATCTAACCCCATCAAAATATGGGGAGAAAAATGAACAGACACTTTGAGAAAAAAAGAAATACAAATGGCTAAAGGCACATAAAAATGCTCCAAATCACCAATCATCAGGGAGATGCAAATCAAAACAACCATGAGGTACCATCTCACACCACAGAGATTGGCACACATCAGGATAAATGTGAACAAGCAGTGCTGGCGGGTTGTGGAGTCTAACATAGTTTAGCAATGCAATGTGTAACTGGGGCAACCAACCTAAGTCTCTAAGCACCACTGTGGACAAAAAAAAATGGACTTATAGACATAGTAAAATTAAGACATTAAAACTACTTATTGTGAGCTCTACAGTGGGAGTGCATGATTTCCAAATGCATTTTGCACACGTTTCTGTGGATAAAAGCATTGGAAGATTATTTTAGAAATCTATAATAATCTATGAATCTTTAAAAAGGAGTTGTTTGGACACATACTTAATATAAACTGCTATATCCATTCTTGATTTTATCTCCTGGCATTTAAGGAAACTATTGACAGAAAGGGCTGTTGAGCCATTGGATTGTGTAGGTTGGGTGTTATAATTGGGGATTTGGTTTGTGTAATTGCTCTTTGAGTGAATAGTTCATTTAGGGTCGGATTGGATGCTCAAATATAGTGAGTTGTTTTGTTTTGTTTTGATATTTGTCTGAGAGTGTTTTTAACACTGTCTTCCATGTAAATGAGAGTTTTTCTGGGTAGTGGACCTTACTTTTAAAGTTTCTTTCATTAAGTAGTTTAAATATGTCATTCCACTCTTTTGCCTGTATTGTTTCAAATGAAAGATTTGGTTTGATTCTTATGTTGTTTCCTTTATGCTTCAGGTTCCGCCCCCCCCCCTTACTGCTTTAAAGAGTCCATTCTCTCATATTTTATTGTCATTTGAATTATTTAATGCCTTGGTGCTGTTCTGTTATTGTCTATTTTGTTTGCTACTATTTTTGCCTCTTAGATTTGTAGAGAGACCTCAGAAACCTCTTTTCCAAGGGTGGGTAAATTCTCTTCTACTATTTCCCTCACTACTAGTTCTTCCCATTTCCCTTTTCTTCGAGTGTCCCCTTTCTTCTTTGATTTATTTGTCTCTGCTGGCTTATAAATAGTCTTCAACTTTGTCTATGCTATTTTCCACCTGTGTAATTCTACAATTATGGCTTGCTAACATGTTTTCTAATTCCTTAAGTTCCTTTTGTATGGATTATCTCATCTTCTATAAGAGTTCCTCTTTGAGTGGATTGCATTGTTTATATATAGATGTAATAATTTTTCAGGCTAGTGACTTTTTGATTTCTATTGCTAAATAATTAAGTGTTGATTTTAGGTTCTCATCTCTAAGGTTCAGGCATTTGGGTGAACATGGAGATTTGCCAGGATTTTCACCATATCCCCGCCCCCCAGTAGATGTCTGGTTTAACTTCCCTTTTGATCTTTGCATATAGTGACTTGGAGTGCTGGATTCTCACAGGATGTTGAAAGAAGTGCTAGATCCAATCTGCCAGTAAGTCTATGATATATATTGGAATGACTTAAGGTACATGTGCTAGCATCTGTGAGGTCTGGGAAAAGGAGAACTGAATAGAAGAAAGGGGGTTTCAGTAGTGGCAGAAGAAATCAAAATGAGATTGAGGGGAGGTTGGAGAGGGACCCCTGTTCAAGCTTAGTAAAGGGATCTATTTTCTATTTCTTTGCAAATATGGTATGAAATGTTCAAATTGTCATTTTTTCAAAGAAAATTTTGATTTTGTTGACTTTTAAATATATATTATTCATCTTCATTTAATTTTTCTTAATTTAATTTTCCTTCTAGTGCAATACCTTAAACATGATTCCACTTTACTTAGGTAAAACTTTAACTTTACTTGTTATTTTTTTATTTCTAGAAAAAGATCTGAGTTTCTATAAATGACTTCTTAAAATTATCTAATAATTACTAATAAGTAGCATCTTTATTAATCCAAAAATGCTTCATTGGATTTTTTGTTTTATAAAATTCTGAGTCTTGCATTATGTATCAATGTATAGTTTAATTTTCAGATGTTCTCTGAGTGTTAGAAAGCATTTTGCATTATGCTGTTTGGGCTGGAATAATTTATAAACTACTATTAAGTCTAGTAATGTAGTTTCAGTCTTCTGACCCATACTTCATTCAGTATCTTGTGTTTGGATGATCTATCCATAGGTCAGTAAAATCCCTCACTTTTGTTTGTCTGTTTCAATGCCTCTATTTGTTCTATATAGTTCACACAGGTAGGATTCAGATATGTAAAGTAATAATGGCTGAACATATAGTTGTATTAACTATTATACTTTCATGATGTCCAATATTTTCTCTTTCTATCTTATTATTTGTGGAGGGATTTTTCTCTAATGTAAGAGTTGTAGTTCTGCGTATTGAAATTTCTTTTGGCATGAAGTATTAATTTTCTTCTTTTTTAAGTGTATTTTTGACTTTATTGATTATGTGAGTCTTCTATACAGTTTATAATTAAACATTTTTAAATTTGTAAAATATATTTATTAAAGTAATTTTTGTTCTACATTGTTTATTTTATAAATTCATAATTATAAGTCAATATATATAGTAACAAAATACATTTTAATTTTTACATTGAAATATAAATCTAGCATTATATTTTTTTCTTTTTTATTGAGATAAATTGTTTTACACTAATTCAGGTTTTATTTTTAATATTTACATTTCCAGTATTCAACTCCTATTATTTATTCTCCTGCTCTAACGTTTTCAAGATAGATATGCATTGAAAAGGTTTTTTACTTAAAATATTGGGATCATAATTAATGGTCTGAGAAGTGTTTTATACATCTTAGATATTTTACTCCACTAGTGGATTATTTCCTTAGTGAAGTCTTTGTTGCCTCAAAAAATAGTCTGTTGTTAATGGAATTAACAGACAAAATTTCAAGTTAATGTAGAAGTATAGAACTATGAATTCTATTAGGGATGGTGTAAGACTGAATTTTATGCTCCCTTACCAAAACAAAATGTTCTTTTTCAGTTCATTACCTTTTTATAGTCTTGTTTTATTAACCAAAAAAATCTATATTTAGTGGGACGATTTGGTTGAAGAGTTGCTGAAGTAAGTTAAAAGATTATTGAAATTGATTTTCCAAGTAATTTTGATATTTTCAGAGCTGATTATGAAAACCAAAACAAAGATAAAAAGAAACCAAATTATAAATCAATAGCAATCATTATTAGACTATGGCAGACAAAACTTCCTTACATGTTGAACTCCCCTTTACCAACTTTAGTAATTTATTACAATCAAATGTATAAGATTTTTTGCATTGCAATAAAATGTTAACTAAGCTCTCCTTTAATATTTTCTTTGTTTAATCCTTGATGCACACATATTTAGCAGTGAAAGTGCCTAATTCATCTATCCAACATCTCTTGTATTGTCTGTTGTATACTTCTTTCTCTAAATTCACATTTGTTTTATAGTTTTACTTACTCATGGACTAATTCTAAAATTAGACTAGTAGAAATTATGAATTCTCCAGAAACCAGCTGGGAATCACTTAAGCACTTAATATAAAATTTTTGAATGACTAAAAATAGTAAATAATGGGCAATTCTTGAGGAAAGGTTTTCAAATAATAATAGGCTAATGTTTTAGAAGAAAATGCACTGTTGTGGGGTCTAAATAAATTATTATTTTTAAGGTATTTAGGATAAAATTTTAGGGAAATTGGTTCTAATTGAATTGCATAATATTAATAATACAGTAGAAAGATAACCATAATCTATTATTAACAGTACAAGTAGAATCTTTTTTATCTTCTCAGAAATTTTCTTCTATTCAGTTCTTATTTTTACCTCAAGTATAAGGACCGTGCACAAGGGTGCATCATAAAAAGTGAATACTTAACTTGAACGGGTCACTGTAGCTTTAAATTAGTGGGCAATATTTTCTAAACCAAAGTATATTTTCACATCTAGAAAATGAGGACAATATTTGCACACCTTAATTCTACTCTGAAAATTCATGTCATAATTTGAGGTTTTAATCAAGTAGAAACATTCTAAGATTATCTCAAAATATATTGCTCATAATTTAATTTTTAGATATTTAGCTGAGCTTATTTTCTGTAAGGATACGTTTCTTTCAAGATATTTTTAGTATGACCATAACATGAATTTCTAATCAGTTAAAACTTGATTTTAACTCAATACACTGAATAAGGTCAATTGAGATTGAAGCTTCTACAGATCACTGAAGATTTTAATTACTTCCAAAGTCAAAAAAGTTATATGATTTATTATTATCTCTTGAAATAAACTACTTAAAATATTTTAAAGTAGAGCAAGAATCTAGTTATAGTGCATTTAAATTTTATAAGTTAAGCAATTTTTCTCAGATTACTTACTGTTCAAGTCTTAACAACAGGCCCTCTTAACTTAAATCAAGAATACCACTTCTTAACCCATCTATTTTATACTGGAATTATTGCATTTATTGATTATATGTATCTCCATGTATAATGTATAATATCCATGTATACTCTGTTATCTACAAGCCTGTGATGTCAGGTGCATGCTTAATTAACCTGTGAAGAATGAACTAGAGAAGATATAAAGATATAAGGAAACTTTTGCTTGCCCCTACATGTGTAAATCCACATTTAATTAAATTTTATGTCTTGCTTTACACTTACTATTCGAAAAAAATGTGTCTTGAGTAAAGCAGCTTTAGAAATCAATATATATTATTAATAGTTTGGGTTTTTGAAATTGTGTCTATTGGCTTGAGAATGTGACTCAGTAAGTTACTTGTACATGAGAACTTGAAATTGATGTTAAACTGCACTAGTCTGGGTAGTATTGATTATAGATTTAGTACACAGCACTGTTTGATATGCATCCGTCTCTGCCCCTCAGAAATAAAAGTTAATTTTCCTCCTAAAAATTAAAACCAGATAAGCTATATGCAATTAAACAAAGTTTTAAATTAGAGGGTATATTTCAAACAAAGCTAAGTTATTATTTTCATTACAAAGCTAAGTTATTTATGAGACCTTTGGAAAATCATTCTTGCACAATTATGAAGGCAACTGATCACATGAAATTGAAACCATAGTTTATCTTACAAATTTCTAATTTGACTTTAAACAGAATAGTATGTATTATAATGACCATGATCCATCTCCAAAACTTATATTGGTCCATTCCCAACCTTATATGCATATGGTCTAAGTTTTTTTAATTATGTGAGTTAGGTCAACTCTTAATTATTTCTTAATATTTGTTAAATGTTTCTGATTTTTTTTCACAGTTGATTTTTCCATCCTATTTGATTACCTTTATTTCCTGTGCCTTTTCTGTTAGTGAGTCATGAACCACTCCCATTTGTCATTAACTGGGTAGGTACTAAGCTGGCTATCTCCTGAAGACCTAAACTCTGACTTCCTGCTGCTCTCCTCTGAAGCAATTATTAGAGAGCACTCTTGGCTTCCTCTGATCTTGGTGAGGAGAAGAGGAAACTACCTGCTTTTCTCATCTACTAAGGTAAATGTTTTCTGGTCTTTATTCACATTCATAGGAGCAAAGAAAATTGCAATATTAATACTGCATTCTAATA
This sequence comes from Crocidura indochinensis, assembly GCA_004027635.1. NCBI lineage: Eukaryota > Metazoa > Chordata > Mammalia > Eulipotyphla > Soricidae > Crocidura > Crocidura indochinensis. The sequence goes on from PVKC010026929.1 coordinate 14,295, forward strand.
GTATAAAAATTCATGTTATAAATTATTCTTTATTTTATGTTAACATCAGTCACATGCTTCTGTATATGTGATAAACTCACTGGTAGTTTATTATTATCAAGAACTATAATGACTATTATTGATTGTTTCTATTCTGTAGATATAATGAACATACAATTAGTCAAAAATCAGTTGCTTTAAGTTTATTATGTGAAATTCAAATGTTTCTTTGATTTTAGTATGGACTTCTTTTGTGGGGGAGCATGCCCAATGATGAACAGGGGTTAATACATGGCTCTGTGCTCAACAATCATTCCTGGAGGCTTAGTGCACCATATCATATGCCAGGGATCAAGCCATGATTAGCAGTATGCAAAGCAACCTATTTTTCTATTGCTCCAGCCCCAACACACTTTATGAAATAGAAGCAAAAACAGTCATAGTGTTTGGATAAAGTTATTGGACAATGTAAAAACTAATAGGTTTTATGTTAATAATTTGTCATTTGTTTTACAATGTTCATCACAATCATCAAAACCAAATCAAACTAAAGAAGAAAAAAAAAACAAAAACAAAAATACCCTAATGAGAAGAGAACCTTTATCTAAGTTGGCTAACTTGTTCGCATGTATTTTGGCATCAAATAGCAGTCTCTGATAATTAGAAGTTCTTGCTTTTTTTGGAGGGAGACTGCACATTTAATATGGGAAATTTATCACATAATTAACAGAACTAAGTGCAAAGAAAGGTCTTCCTAGACATTTTGTTGCTCAGTCACCCTCAGCTAAAAATAACCATTTTGCTAAGTTCTTCCGTGTTCAGAACATTCTTTAAAATTTTGTATAAATGTATTTGTAGATATTAATTAGTTAATTAACTTTTATTAAACATCATAACATAACATGATAATTATCACTCCATTGTCTGTTTTTTCTTTGTTCCTTTTTTTTGGTTGGCTAGTGTTTTATTATACAGCAGTATTAATCAATACTAAATAATATTAGCCAACAATTAGTTAATAGTAGCCACCAACATCAACTCTTCACACTGAATTCAGCGTGTAACTTGACTGTGCTCCCAGGCTAATAGAATACTGACTATTAGATAGGAATTGGCCATATGGAAGTTAAGTACCTTTACACTTTCTCTCCAGTCTCTATCTACATTAACCAATGAAAATATTGGTGAATTTTTATTTGGACATCTCTATAAATTATATTTTTCTAATACTTCTCATTTAATATTAATGTCATTTAGGGAATTCTCTTATTTATTATGGTATTTCCTTATCATTTAAAATAATATTTTCTACTATCACATGTCAACATTTTTGTTTTATTTTTTCCCATATACAACTATGCTGGAATCATTTCTGGTAGGCTCAGGAGACCGAATAGAGGCTGGCTAACTAACATGCAAGGCAAGCATCCTATTATCTATATTATCACTCTAGTTGATAGTCTCAAGTGTCAAAGTTATAAAAATAATTTTGATAATTTTCCAATTTAGAGTAAAAAATTCACTATCAGCAAAATCTATATCTGAGTTATATAGGAAGTAATAAATATTGGCAAATGAACATTAAGGATTAGAATAGAATGAATAGTTCATTTTTGAATAAATTTATTATAATTATAACAAGCATTTCAAAGGCTTAAATTTTTTTT